>KZ106876.1:0-38314 GCA_000504365.2 Pseudocercospora pini-densiflorae CBS 125139
TCTCGAGCCTTATATATAAATTTAAGAGTAGTATCGAGTACTTTACTATAGTCCTTAGCTACGAGAGATTAGTATAAGAACGAGCTATAAGAACGCTCTTAGAATAGCCGTTAAGCTTACTATTCTACTTCTAACTTTAATAGAACTAATCTAACTTCTTTATACTCGTAGCGGATATAACTAGTATATAACTTTCTATAAAGAGACCTTATTTCTTCGCTTTATCGACGGCCTAGTAGAAAGTATCTTTAGTAGGTTAAGTAGTAGTACTATACTATTCCTTATTCTTAATTATAAGAACCTAATTACTAGTAAGTAGACGCTAGTACTACTTATAGTATAGATCGTCTCGACTATCGTATAAGGCCGTCTTAATATCTTCCTTATCTACTAACTACTACTTTATAAGATACTATACTAACTTAGAGGTAGGCGCGCTAGGCGCCTTATCTATAGCTATTAACTCGCTAGGCTTAACTTATCCTTCTATATTAATATTCTTATTACTAACTGCCGTCGAAGCGTTGTCTATCTATTCCGAATACTCCTTCTACGCTTCCGCGTCGAATACGCGAGCCTTACTAAACCTCTTTAGTACCGCCGCTACTACTAATTTCTTTATCTTCGCGACTTTCTTCTTAGGCGACTTGCGCCTTATAATAGTATCTTTATATACTAGTAGGTCCTTCTCGACTAGTCTATACGATCAACTCGTATACGCGGTAGGCGGCTACGGAGCGTTCTTCGGTAGTTCTAAAGCTATTAAGAGATAATATACTAGTAATAAATTACTAGTAATATAGACTATAGCGACGATATATACTATCTCTAGAGGTATACTATCTATTAAGGACATCTTTAAAGCGGTATAAGGATAACTACACTTAATCGATCAAATCGCTAAGATTTAGTATAGACAGGCCTCGAGATTACGAGGTTCTTGGTATTCTCAACCTAAACGCAAACAATAGTATGCGGCTCCGAACTCAAAAGTCCAGCACCTCAGCTTGTGGTACCGATCGTCTTTGCAACTATAAGAGGTTCTGTTGGCGCTCGATGAAGAACTGTACACACGCGACCAATTCGTTCCGATCACTCAATCCAGTGCGCAGTTCGAAGCTCTCATGATGGCCAAAGTCACGACAACGCCGGGCGAGCAAATCGCAGCAAAGTACGCATCGTTCGATATCATTGACGTAGCTTACAAGCTCGTCGATCGCACACCAATACCGACTTCAGTACTTGTACCGAAGGCGTTGGGTCCAGGAAAGCATCCCGTGGTAGTTCGTTGGCATGGTGGAGGTTGTGGTACAGTGAGTGCAATTACTTCAATTCACACTGCTGAAGCTCATTGATTCACCAGGGCCATCGACTGTTCGCAGATTGGTTCGGAGACTGGACATTGAATCTTGCTCTACAACACTCAGCAATCATTATTTCGCCAGACTACCGCCTCATGCCTGAGTCTAAAGGCGTAGATATCTTGCAAGACGCTCGGGACCTCTACACCTGGCTTTTCAACAATGCTTCTCAGACTCTGCCCTCAGGTATCGACATCGACCTCACAAAGATCCTAGTCACGGGGGAAAGCGCAGGTGGCTGGCTAGCGCTTCAAGCCGGTTTCTTGATACCAGATCGTGTTGCTGCGATCATATCCCATTACCCCATGGTAGACATGAGAAATCCACACTTCACAGAGAAGTACGAGAAGCAGCTAATGGATACTCCTCAACTCGACCCACAGGTCTTGGATGACTATGTCGCGAAGATGAAGCCAGGCTCGATCGTGACATCGCGCAATCCGCCGGACGGACCAGAATTTGTCGCTATCATGTTACAGCAGGGTTCCTTTCCTAAGTACTTCGGAACGGAGAAGGAACTATATCCGCTAGAAATGCTAGAGAATGCGACCACTTTCCCGCCAACATGGCTGATTCATGGGACGAAGGATACAATGGTTCCTGTGGCGAGCTCTGAAAAGTTCGCATCCGCATTGGGGAAGGTATTGCCGGAGACGCCCGTGTATGTCACGCTCCAGGAGGGTGAAGAGCATGGCTTCGATCTTCATGATGCAGTCAGTGGTGCACCTGCTTCACTCGAGACGACTTGGGTGAAGTCTGGTCTAGAGTTCGTGGGTAACTATTGGCCTAGCAAGGCATGAGCATGGAAATGGGCTTGAGGCTGGCGAGTGAGAAAATTGAGGTACCTGTACATCCTCAACATGACGGTTGAGTGATAAAACTATCACTTCCACAAGCTGATCTCAATCCCCATTGAAGCTCACATGTACAAGTGGCACAGGAGGAATCATCTTCAGCTTTGCCAAATCCTCGAAGATCTCTAAGATCGCCTCTGAAGTATCCACAAAACCATGCCAGCCATGCTTACCAGCCTTGTCCATATTGAACAGCAAAGGTGCAGGCCGACATATCGTGCCATCCAAGAAGGCGAACACACGATCGATATCGCCCAGGTCCTGCGTGATTAGACTATGTTCCTTGGCGAGTTCGCTCCAAGCCTGCTGCACTTCCGGCTTCTTAGCCCAATCGGCGATCTTGAACTTGCGTCTCGTAATGCCTTTTGAGCCATATCCTCGGGGATTGAATCTCGTCTCAGTCTCAGTATATGTATCACCATCCTGAGGACCTTTCGACTCAATGCCGAACCATCCTGCGATCCGAGGCCAAGCCTTCTCCCACATGAAGGCGCTGTTGTCGCAAGTGTTGTACTTCTGATTTGGTCGACCGGAGAGCACACCCCATTCTTCTTGGTAGGCATTCATTTGTGCTGCGGACATGGAGATCGGCATTTGCCATGAATCTATAGCACCCGGAAACTCAAAAGGTTGACCAAGTTTCTTGCAGACCGAAGCATAGACTGCCAATGTGAAGGTGTAGTTCATAGCAGCATCGGGAACAGCCCCACCTAAAAGCGAAAGGTACGAAGGTTAGCGTGTGGCACAAAAATAAGAGAGGGCGTGCGCTCTAAAATCCAGGGCTGAGATCAGCGTGCCGTGTCTGAGACGGCGACCGCTGCTGCTGCCACCGGGCGGAGTCATGCCTTGCACCCTTCGATCTACTCACCAATAGGGCCAGGCATGTGGATGTTCCATCCGCAGCCGGTCTCCTTTGCATACTGGAAGAGGAGATCTTCTTGTGCGTAGTAGAAGTTTGGCTCGAGCTCTACACGAGGATCTGATTCCTCCTGCGGCACAGCTGTAGGTCCAAGGTGCCCTCCATAATTCTTAGCGCCAGTCTGCAGCATGAAGCGTTTGGGCGTGATCGAGGCTAGTCTTAGTGCCTTCAAGAAATTGTCCAGCAGTTCCGCATTGACCTTGACGAGATCTTCAGCATTGCTCCAGAGACCTGCACCTGGCTTTGGCGTAGGCTGTATATATGAGAAGAAGAATATGTGGTCCGCTTCCACCTTCCTCTCCTTCAACACGCCCGCAATCTCTTGCGGATCCTTCAAGAAGTCGAGAGGTATATGTTCCGCATTAGAAGGCAGTCCTCCCGGTACTAAAGGAGGTCTTCTGCTCAGACATATTATCCTTTTCCATCTCTTTGGGCTTTCGCCTAGGACTTTAAGCATATAATGCCCGCTAATGCCATTGGCTCCAGTGATTATGGCTGTGAGGCCTTCGAGCTCTGGCGGATAGATGGGGAGGGCATGGAAGATGCCTTTGCTTTGGATCTGTTGAATACAGCTTGACATGATTGCTGTGTCACTGTATGTAAACTGTAGAGGTCAGATAAATATACTAAACCCATATTACCTTTCAGGCATCGGATCGGCTGGTTGCCCTCGCCTGGGATGCGTCAACAACAAGGGCGGGGTTCATGGCCCTGGATCGACGGCTGCAGACACACACAACGCTCAGCATTCGGATGTGAATAGCCGATGGCGGTAGATGGCATCTGCGACATCTTTGTTGGCTGTGAAGACGGTAAGAGCAGGGTCGAGTTGAAGACGCGATGAGATGCATCGCCAATTCCGCCAAGCCCGAAGCTTCTCCTTTCACCCAGCACTCGAATCACGCTCGATCATCCACACCCCCAAGAACGGTGGTCGACAGTGATTAGGGAACGCGATGTAGCACAGCGGCCGACTTTTCGCGAACGATCGAGGCGTGAACGGCATGAGGACACCTGTCGGCGGGTTCGCAATCAAGAGGCGAGAGCGAACAGGGTGGACGATGGCGCGGATAATCTCATGCAAGAAAAGGTCGCGACAATCAGCCAAGAAGAGCTCAAATGGATAGAATAGACAGTGCGCGGCATCACGACGTTCACTCTGGCCAACAAGCATCGCATTCGTTCTGCTGCGACAGATTGCTAGAACAGCGAGCTCTACGCACCACCCTTCTTCGGCCGCACCATCCAAGCGAATTCCTGCTTTGGTCTGTCTGCCCATCGCTCGCCAGGCTCGACGGTAACATCTTTCTGCCAAATAAACCCTGTCCGCTCATAGATCTGCCTGCCGTGCGTGGTCGCCTCCACAACCATATCAACACCCATCTCGTCGGCCTTTTTAGTGCCCCAAGCCAGCAACGCCTTGCCAGCTCCCTGCTGCTGATATTCTGGATCGACCGCCAATACATCGAGACTGACGAGATTACCTTTGGAAGCCTGAATTGCAGCCATGCGCGGGGCACTGAAAGCGACAATCATGTCATTGAACCACGCGGTGTCCTCCGCGCTCGTTCCCTCGCCAGTCCCTCCACCCTCAATCTCGTCCTCGGACGGAGGATAGGAGTCTTTCAAGATTACCCACTTGGCCATGCCGACGATGACCCCACGCTCATTGACCGCCTTGCAGTACGTCGTGGTAGGATCGGAGTTCTTCTTGCCGATCAGTCGTATACCCGCCTTACGACGGCCTTCTTCTGTCCAGTGTTGAGGATAAGTGGCATCCCACATGGGCTCGTTGCGCTGGAAGGCGAGAGATGTAATGTCGAAGACACGCCGCATGTCGGCATCCTCACATTCAGCGACTTTGTAAGCGGACATTGTCTAAACCGACGCACCGATCGAAGAGCTCTGATGAACAGACTGATGGCAGGGTTGATTCGTATCCCATCAGTGCTTCGATCGTTCTAATGTACTGAGGCACTTCTTTCTAGCCCTAGCGCATGCCCGCATAGCAGGCTCTCAGGTTTTCGGAGCGAAATAAGTTTGCGGAGTAGAGCGGCTGGACCGCAATACACACCGGTAACCCAACATCGTATGTTGAAGGCACAGCACGGCAAAACCAGTGAGTAGACTTCGAGGGAGAGCAAGTCTCTAAGCTCGACATATAGGACCTCGCATCTCTCGGGAGTCTAAACCGAATGCACCGGCCGCGGCTGTTCCCGCCTAGGGCAGACGCGAGTGAAGAGAAAGTTCCTCCATCGGGCAAGAAGAGTATGTATTTTTGGATCATGCACATTTCAGGTGTTAGATCAACGACAACAATTACTTCGGGCCCACTAGATCGGTTTGCATCAGTCGCCCGGCAGGCCCAACTCGACATGATAAACCCGAGAGCGCGAGGAATCGGTAAACCGAGAGGTCATCCTTCGGGGCTATGCCAAGTCTAGGGTGCAATGCATCTTGCCCCATTGACGAACTTAGCAAACGGTATCCAATGATGATCGTACGACAACCGACCGTATGCAATGGCGGCCAAACAAAACCTTTGGTTCTTCACAACTTCGAACTACGATGGCTCACTGACATCCTGCAGCCTTCACGACTCAATCTTCGTCAGGTTTCGTACTCGTATATTTGCTTCCACCGAAGCTTCGCCCGACCTTTGCAACACCTATGCCACTTTGGATGCCACACAAAGTCTTTTTTTGAGCTTAGTCTCTATACACCACCACGAATACCAAGATGACCGACCGAGAAAGCAAAGACGACCTCGAGCGGCAGGCACCGAGTGTTCACAATGACAACAAAAATGTTCAGCCTGAGCCAACCAATACGAATGCCAGCGACGATGAGAAGCCCGTCACGCCTCCCACAAAGCCTGCAGGCCCACCGATGCCACCGCCTCCAGTCGACCATGGCATCAAATGCTGGCTTCAAGTCATTGCTTCCTTCGCGATGTGGACGAATAGCTGGGGCATAGTCAACAGCTTCGGTGTAAGAAAGACAAAAAGAGCTCAAGCACTAAAGATACATGGCTGACACCGAAATTCCAGGTATATCAAACCTACTACGAAGTCACAAATCTCAGCGGAGCCTCACCATCCCAAATCTCATGGATCGGAAGCTTACAAGCATTCTTATTGCTATTTATCGGAGGACTGAGTGGACCGATCTACGATTCCGGATACTTCTGGCTTCTCAATCTTGTCGGCAGCTTTCTAGTATGCTTCGGAATGATGATGACCAGCATTTGTACGGAGTACTGGCAAGTTGTTCTGGCACAAGGCCTTGTCGTGGGTTTAGGGGCCGGATGCTTGTTCTTGCCTGCTACGGCGATCATACCACAATACTTTGTGAAGAGGAGACTTTTTGCTTCTACGATTGCGGCTACAGGGAGTGGATTTGGCGAGTTGAGAACATAATCCGTCTCACAGATGTGCTCCGCTAATATCACTTTCAGGTGGTCTCATCTTCTCCATCATGTTCCGCGAAATGCAAGCTTCGATCGGTTTCGGCTGGACAGTCCGTGTTATCGCCTTCCTCATCCTCTTCTTCGGCATCGTCTCTAATGCCTTCGCTCGAAATAAGCTCCCGGCTGGAAAGGTGCGAAAGCTCTACGACCTAGATGCTTTGAAGAATATTCCTCTCGTCCTCTTCTCTATCGGCATGTTCTTCGCTTTCATTGGCTTATACATTCCCGCATACTACATCGGGACCTACGCGTTGGAGCAAGGTAAGTATATCAAAGGGTGCAAGGCATGACTCTGTCGGGTGACTGCAGCTGCGGTCGCTGTCTCAGAGACATTAGGCTGGTCTCAGCTCTTGCTTCCGGAGCGGAGCCCATGGCCACTCTGTTTGAAGACACACGCTGACCTCGTACCCTTCGCTTTTAGGTATCACAGGCGACAACATGGCGTTCTACCTCGTTGCTATCATGCAAGCAGGTAGTATTCTGGGTAGAATTGGACCAGGATATGCGGCAGATTACACCGGTCCGATGAACATGACGATCCCGGCGGTGTTCATCAGTGGCATTCTAGCCCTGTGCTGGATTGGCATTCACAACGAAGCTGGACTGATTGTGTTTGCTCTGCTCTATGGAGCTTCGTTCGGATTGACAGTGGCTATGGGCGCAATGTGTGTCATATCGCTCTTGAAAGGTGATATGAGGAGATTTGGGACATGGCTCGGTATGATGATGATGATTCTTGCGCCGGGTGTTCTTATTGGCAACCCGATTGGAGGTGCCATTCTAAGAAGTGATGGAGGCTTTAGCGGCCTGCAAGCATTCGCGGGCTGTATGATGTTGGTTGCTGGAGTTTTGGCATTGATCTCTCGCGGCATGAGTGCGGGCTGGGGTAAGGTGAAGTTCTAGACGGCAACAGTAGAGGTCAATGAAGAAGGAAAGCAAGACCATACTCGCTGGTTCTCAGATGGTTCTGGAGCATCTGCCATCTCGTCTGGAGGGCATTACAAAAGCGCAAGCTCAGCCTGATTTCTACTCCCCGCTCGGTCCTGCAAGCACAGTACCAAACGCAGGCGGAACCCCAAAGTCAGGCGATCCATCCTCGTTCCATTCCATGACTTTAGCACTGACATATCGATTCGCCCCGCAATCTCCACCAGAGTCTGGCGTACTGTGATATACATTCCAGATCTCGCTTCCATCAGGGCTTGTGAAGAACGAATTGTGCCCTGTCGAGTATTGTCCGTTCGCGCTCGAGAACAATGGGCCTGTCTTGACCCAGTTGCTTGCCTCCATAGGGTCACCACTGGTGTATGTCAAGAGGCCGAGCGAGTAATCTGGTGTCCAGCAGTAAGAACCGGAATATGCTATCATCGTCTTTCCACCGTGGTATAAAGCGTTTGGTCCTTCGTTGACTGGCTGGCCATTAACTTCCCAGGCCTCTGTAGGGGACGACAAAAGCTTGGCTTCACCTGTCGTGGATGCCGAGGTGAGAGGTGCGATGAAGAGAGATTGCTTGCCGTCTGCTTCGAAGCCGGAGTAGACGAAGTAGGTGCCATACTCGTTGAAGCGCAGAATCGTGCCGTCAATGGACCAATCGTTCCGCAATTGGCCTAGATAGCTATATGTATCCCATGGAGTGTTTCCACCCTTGATTACATGCGATCGCTGGTCGCCCAATGGATTTGGACCAGCAGAGTAGTAAATGTGCCATGCTCCATCTATATAGTGCATCTCGGGAGCCCAGACATTGCAGCACCTGCTTGCAGTAGAATCCGTCCAGACCTGTTTCGTCTCGCCTTCCTTCAGGCCTTCCAGAGTGGTGGCTCGGGTCATCTGAAGATCCACGAAATTGGTCGACATGAAGTAGTACCATCCTTCGTGCCAGACAATGTTAGGGTCTCCGCCATTGTAGTCTCGGAGCGGATTAGTATAGTTCGCTGCTGTGGTTAAGCCTAACAGAGATGGCAAGGCATAGAAAGCATATGAGAGAATTGAAGGCCTCATGATTTCGGGCTTCTGCGTGGGATGCGCTTCAAGGCGTGAAAAAATTCCTTGCTCACATTGTATAGTCCTTCTCGTGTTTCAAAACTCCCAATACCAAGACGGAAGCATTGTACAGGCATCGCCTTGCTCATACGAAGCCGCAGCATGATACGTGGAAAGCGCATTTGCCATCGACATCTCAATCAATCTTATCTTGGCTGTCGATCTCCGTGCCATCCGGAGTCTCCAGAGACGAAAGCTGGCGAAGACCTGGAGTGAATGGAGAGTAGCCGTGCAGAAGTGAGGTCTTGGTTTCGCGTCGGTCCTGAGTTCAGACCCACGTCACAAAATGCTTGGCAGCGCTAGGAGCAATTTCTCCGCCATCACCCATCGTGGATCCCTTTCTTCCACCACTCTCAACGCACCTTGGCGACGATGGCTAAAAACCACGCTTTGGGCTCCACATTCCATGCTGGATAGGATCCGTATTCATTCTTTACCCGGTCGTCGATATTGTCGCGCCACCTACGCATCTCAATGGCAACGGCACACTATGCCGACTAGTGTGCGACAAAGAAGAGCCTCATCTTGATATATGCCTTCACTCATGCCCAACATGAATTCCTGTATTACCTTCTCGCGTGGTAGCGACACCACTTCTCCATCCTCAAGATGTTTCGTTTCACGAATATCTATGTCCTCGCAGCATTCGGCACCATCGGAGGAGCACTATTCGGCTTCGATGTCTCATCTATGTCCGCCTGGCTCGGCACTGAGCAATACACCGAGTACTTCAATAATCCTGGATCAGACCTACAAGGCGGTATCACTGCCTCCATGAGCGGTGGCTCCTTCATTGGTGCCATAGCCGCAGGGTTTCTTGCAGACAAGTTGGGACGAAAGATTGCTTTGCAAATCGCTTGTTGCATCTTCGTGGTCGGCTGTGCAATCGTCTGCTCTTCTCAGAACGTGGGCCAACTGATCGCGGGACGAATCATCAACGGTCTCGCGATCGGAATCTGCTCCAGCCAAGTATGCGTGTACTTGGCTGAGCTCTCGCCCGGAGCCATTCGAGGACGGATCGTCGGTATTCAGCAATGGGCCATCGAGTGGGGAATCTTGATCATGTACCTCATCTGCTACGGATGTGCTAGGTCGATTACTGGACCAACTGCCTTCCGCGTTGCTTGGGGTGTGCAAGGCATTCCAGCCATCATTCTGTTCGCAGCACTCTTCTTCTTCCCCGAATCTCCAAGATGGCTGGCCGGACAGGAAAGATGGGAAGAGTGTTTGGATGTCCTTGCCGACCTTCACGGCAAAGGCGACAGGAATAACGCTGTCGTATTGGCTGAGTTTGAAGAAGTGCGAGAGGCTCAACGTATTGCTGCCGAAGCTCAAGGCGTTGGCTTCGTTCAGCTGTTTGGACCTCGTATCTGGAAGCGCACAGTAGCAGGCTGCAGTGTGCAGATGTGGCAGCAGCTCCTTGGTGGAAATGTCGCTATGTACTATGTTGTCTACGTAAGTTCTTTCAAGTGGCTTCCACGCATCCGAAACTCACGAAGTAGCACAGATCTTCCAGATGGCTGGCCTATCTGGCAACGTCAATCTCTACTCCTCAGCAATTCAATACGTTATTTTTCTCGTGACGACCGGCGTCATGCTACCCATCATCGACCGCATAGGACGTCGACAGCTTCTCATCGGTGGCGCAATAATCTGCATGGTCCTACACTACTGCACAGCGGCTGTTATGGCAACCTATGGTCGTTCAGTCGACTCGGTCTTCGGAAACGAGAACCTCAAACTAGAGCTGAGTCCTACGCCTGGCAAAGCTGTCATCGCATTGTCCTACATCTTCACAGGAATCTACGGTCTCACTTGGGCTCCAACAGGATGGATTTACTGCTCTGAAGTATTTCCTCTCAAGTATCGAGCCAAGGGTGTCGGTCTCTCAGCAGCCACGAACTGGATCTTCAATTTTGCGCTGGCATACTTTCTTCCGCCGGCTTTCAAGAACATTACATGGAAGACGTACATTGTGTTTGGAGTCTTCTGCACGGTCATGACTGTCCATATCTTCTTCACATATCCTGAGACCGCTAGGAAGACATTGGAAGAGATCGATCTTCTCTTCGATAGCAAGATTCCAGCTTGGAAGTCTGGCAAAGTGCAAGCGAACGCGCTTGAGACTAGAGCTCAGAAAATTGAGCAAGGAGTAGATACTGATGAGAATGGATTGGAGATCGAGAAGGAGAAAGAGGGAGACGTCAAGCAGAAAGAAGTCGTCTAGACATGCCTCACTTCACTTGCACTAGGACCCTCAATCAAAGCACGTTATACACCATACTTTATCTCAGCTGCCGAGGGATCAGAATCCCAGGCACTTCAGAAGCGCTCGTGCTCTTTTGAGACCCGGCGAGCCCCTCGTCGGCGTGAGCTGGTACCTCACTTCGCCTGAAATCTAGACTCCCAACTCATCGAAGCGCTACCAACTCCGCTGTCTTTGATTCCCAATCCTCGGATTCGATTCAACAGTGGGAGACCCTTCGCTGAACTAGAAGAGAACTGTTCGCTGAACTAGAAGAGAACTGTTCGCTGAACTAGAAGAGAACTGTTCGCGCTCAATGATCCGTTGCCAAACGGAAGCACTAGTGCTCCCTCGGACGTGTGTGAAATCACATGGACTTCAAGTCACGCTTCACTTACGTCAAAATATAGTTCTCAACGCAAACAATCTTGTACACTTCGAATTACCCCGGTCACTCTATGTTCAGCCCCCAGGGTACGCTTGAAACGAAAAGGCTTCTGTAAGGTCAAGGAACGTCCTAAAGGATCCGAAGTCATACTTGACCTTAGCTCAATCTTTGTCATTCAATGCAAATGAATTCTGTAGGATATACTGCCTTCAGTCTCAGGCGTCTACAACCAGATAATGCTAAGAGTGGCATAGCATACTCGGGGACTCGAATACATACCTCACTTCACCTTACTTTTTAGCCTCGCAACGTTGGAAAGCTTTATGTCACCGCATGCCTGCTATTTCGGGCCCTTAGCTTCCTTGACATGCTAGAAGTACTATCTTGTCGAAGTCCTCGAGATACTTTCTATACCTCACTTCACCTCAATACCTCCCGCTTAACGCAAGCAAACATTTACATCACACTCCAAATTCAACGCTAAACGCTCAGTGACTAGTAAACGCCAGAAATGCCACTTCTGCCTCGATTTCGGTGAAGTCCTCGAGGCTTCTCACCTCATCTCAAACGCAATCGCTCCAACGCAAACAAATTTTCTATTCCATCCTACCTCTGCTCCAAAACGCTCAGTCCTCAGATAACGCTAGAAATCCTCGAATTTAGTGAAGGCGTCAAGTCTCCTCACCTCAAATGCAGTCGCTCAATGCAGTCAACCTTCATATCACACCCTGCCTCCGTTCTTAAACCCTCAGTCCTTGTCATCAATCCAAAACAATAGCCTCCTCCACACACCACCCCTTCAACTTGAAAACCTCCATCTCAGTCTCCAACCAATGTCTCATACTCTCCGCATCCTCTCCGAACCGAACCGGAGCATTCTCCACAATCCGATAGAAATCCCTCATGAAGTTTCTCAGAGAATGATAGACGTTGTTCCTGAGATTGCGGCTCAGAGATTCGAGACACATGGAATGCGGGTGGGAGATGCCTGGGTCTTCTGGCCATTTGAAGGGGAGAGACTCCTTGAACTTCTTGAGAGAGCTGATTTGGTGTTGGGTTAGGTGTTCGATGATTTGGATTGTAAGGGGTTCGGAGGGATAGTGGAGCCAGGGTTCTGCTGGAAGGGATGGAGGACGGTGATGGTAGGGGCCTGGGACTGGGAAGACTTTTGAGGGGCGTGGGGTTGGCGGTGGTTGCGGAGGAATCGGGTCGAAGGCTGCGAAATAGTCCTCTTGGTTGAGTTGTTGGGGATGCTGGATGGTGGTATCCTTGCTGTCCGGGAATGTTGGTTGCTGGAATTGTGGTGATTCTCGAGACTGTGGGTGTCGGATGGAACCAGGTTGCTCCTCTTCCTGAGAAGATTGAGCAACATCTTGATGTTTCACAAGGTGATGCTTGTCACGTCCTGACTCCATGTCGACTTCGTGTTGTGGTGAGAAAGTTCGGATAGGGTCGAGATCGTTCCAGATGTATGCGTGCCAGCTCAAGATAATTCAGATGTTGCAAGAGGCGGTTGAGCGAAGCCTGAAGGCTGTGAGTAAGTCGATGATCTGCTATAGTGTCACGGCAGAGCTGGTTGAGGTGGTTGCGGATTGTGTTGTTGTGTGTCGAAGGAAGCAATTCTGCATTGGAAAGAATTAGTAGGTACTGCTGCAATCACAGGCTGCTTGCATGTGTCTAGCATGTGACCACTGCTCATCGAGCACATGCTGCTTGTGATGTTAGTAAACGGTTTAGAAAGGCCCTGAGCGGCTCAAAATGTAATGTTCTGTTGCAACCGGACGAGCGTCCATTAGGATCATGCTGTGTGGACCACTTTGGTTGGAATTTCGAGATTGGTGCAATCTTCTGAGTTGCGATTCATCATTATCCAGTCATAAGAAACTGCAAGTGTGGAAGCTAGCCTGCGAAACGCTTTCAATCGGCCTGCCCACAACTACCATGCAGCAGCTTTTGCACTGCTTGTCCAGCAGTAAAGCACTACTTTCCAGCCTTGGCTTTTGCATTTCTGGTGCGTCTTGCCGGTCCGCCTGGCGACGGCGTAGAGGGCAGAGGTCCAAGGTCCTGCAACTCCCTATTCCTAGTCTTCTTCTCTGCAGGCTTCTCGTCCAAGGCTTCCGCGGACATTGCTTTTCGTTTCTTCCCTGACTGCTGAGATGTAGTGATATTTGGTCCATCATTCGCCTCTACTGTGCCGTTGATCTGCGTTCTGTTGGCCTGCACGGCGGCTGCATTCTTCGCCTTACTGGCCTCACTCATAGTCGACTCTGACATCAAGGGATCTTCGCTGGTGAGAAGGTCGGCATGATCCGAGTTAGCATCTTTCTCTTCGGTCTGTGAAGAGGACGATGGCGGCACGTCGAAGGTGACTTTCTTGGTCTTCTTGCGCGGTGCACTCTCCGCTGTCGGGTCCATTTTTCGCTTCTTGGTCGATGCTGTAGGCGAACCATCATGAAGTGGCATCTGGGTAGTCTTATGTAACTCGACAGCGCTGTCAGGCGGCGAGTGTCCTGACCTTTGTTTCGGAGCCGCGGCATGTCTTACAGCCTCTTGTTCATTTGTTGCAACGCTTGAAGCATCGTCATCTTGTTCAAGATTCACGCCTTGTCCTGAAAGCCAGCCAGACAAAGCATCATCTCCCGTGTCTGATGTCACTTTTCCGAGCAGGCTATTCGCCAGCGCGCCAGCGGCATCGTCGGCATCGCCTGCGCCAGAGAGCATCTTGTTGATGGTTTCCATGAACGCGTCTTCATCCATGCCTTCGAGTCCAGCATCTCCAAGCTTCTCCTTTAAAATGGCCTTGAGCATTTCTGAGTCAATGGCCAACCCACCTTCACCCTCGTCTTCGTCTTCGTCATCCTCCCATTCTTCGTCGCCTTCCTCATCTTCGAGATCGTCCGCGTTGAAACGCCCTGCCTTTTCTGGTGTTTCATCCGACTTCGACTCTGCTGCCGCTTTCATGGCTTCTGGCATTTTCTGCTGCGAAACTATGCCATCTGCTCCGGCGAAGCGTTTCCTCCAGTCGCCAAGGAAGGACAGCGGGGGCTGCTTCCGTTGTAGAGGAGGGTCGCGAAAGAAGTGCTTGATACGCTCATCTCTGCTGCGAAACAGCAAAGGCTCAAATTCTCGACCAGGATTATCGTGTTTGCTCGACTTCTTTCTTTTGCTTGGCGTGCTTTCTGCTTTGCTCGGCCCTCGTTTTCGCTTGTCGCCGACCTTGTCGCTCTTGCCATAAGATCCGTAGTCCCAATACGAGTCGTCGCCATATTCTAAGTCCTCTTGATAGCCGTATAGGTCGAACTCGTAGCCTTCCATGTCGATCTCATGATTTGTGCCTGAGTAACCAGGGCTAGGGACCTGGTTTTCGGCAAGCTCGTCCTGCACGCGACCAATCTGTCAGCCTCTCTCCGATTCATCACAAAAGCATTTATGTGTTCCATTGAGCGCTTCCGGCACCATGGCATCGTGAAGCTGCACAGAGCCGCGCGAATGTTTGCTGTGTGCTGCCACTTACCGCCAGGTCGAACTCGTCTTCAACGTACAGCCACGCATCGTCCATATCGATGAAGGCGCCGTCATCATAGTCGTAGTCGTCGGCCATGTTGAAGATGCGCGGGTGGGGAATATCAGCTGTGGGGGGGGGGGGAACAAAGAAAGGCGGCGATGCTGATGCCGTCTTCTCCGTTTTCGTCGGCTGCCTCAATACGCCGGGGTCGACGGCTACGTGCATGCGATATCAACCATTCGAGGTGTAACGCGGATTCGTGGTGGAGGTGTAGTTGGAGGTGATCGTGGTAGGCACGAGGCTCTGACGCGTTTCATCGATCGGCAAAGTTCTGTGGATTCCCGTGGTCATGTCATGTCATGCTTTGGAGCGAGCGTTCATGGTTGGAAGTGGTTACACGCCGTGGAGATGGAAGTGCGGGCGGGCAGGTACAGCGTGCGTCGATTGCCTGCAGGCGTGTTGATGTACTTAGCTGAACACGCGCACCACGACCAGCTCCTCACAACGTCTGCCCGTGCTCTGCGTCTTTCGCGAACCATTCATGTGCTGTGGGGCTTGCATGTGGGCTGACATCACAGCAATTCACCACGAATCAAAGCGACGAGGTCCGTACACAGCATACTGATCTGCTACGAGATATCAATGTACGAGATATCAATCACTGTCGATACCGCATTTATCACTGGCATTGAAGACGAAGACAGGGTCGCGGAATGTGATGCGCGCACGTGAAAGGGGTCCACTTCTCCAAACCTTCTCCCTTCTCCGCGTTGGGGCCAGCAGCGGCTTTGCCAGCATCTGGGGTTTGTTTAGACTTCTCGGCTCAAGACACCATAGCACCTCACACTCTTACACTGTGAGGTGAGAGATGACTTGAAGATTCCCACGTAGTGCTCTCACGCCTCCCAGGATCATGAAGTCGGCCGTAGCAAGGACACGCGCCCTGCGGCCTACGACCAATGCTGTGCTGTCCAAGCGAGGGAGGAGACTACAGTCAACAGAGATCCAACAACAGCCATTGAAGTCTATCCTCATTGCCAATCGAGGCGAGATCGCATTGCGTGTAGGACGAACAGCTTCGCAGTATGGCATTCGCACAACTACGTTATATACAGACCCAGACCGCCATAGTCAGCATGCTCTATCATCTCCATTTGCGATCAACTTAGGATCCACAGACCAGTATCTGAATGGCACTCGGATAATTGAGGTCGCGAAGCAAAACGGCTGCCAGGCAATACACCCTGGATATGGCTTCCTCTCCGAGAATGCTGCTTTCGCGAAAGCTTGTACAGATGCTGGCGTCAAATTCATCGGTCCACCCTGGAAAGCAATAGAAGCCATGGGCGACAAATCTCGAAGCAAAGAGATTATGACTGAAGCTGGTGTGCCTTGCATTCCTGGCTACCATGGCTCAAACCAGGATCCAAAGTATCTGGAACAGGAGGCAGAGAAGATCGGCTACCCGGTATTGCTGAAGGCTGTCAAGGGTGGTGGCGGCAAGGGTATGCGTATCGTAATGCAGCCAGAAGAGTTCCACCAGCAACTTGATTCTGCGAAGAGTGAGGCCAGGAGTAGTTTCGGTGATGACATTATGCTAGTGGAGAAGTACATTACTACACCCCGACATATCGAAGTCCAGGTCTTCGCTGATCAACACGGCAACTGCGTCGCACTCGGTGAGCGTGATTGCAGTATTCAGCGACGACATCAGAAGATCTTGGAAGAAAGTCCGGCGCCGAATCTTGACGAAGCCATCCGCCAAGACCTGTGGGAAAAAGCAAGGCAAGCTGCTTTGGCAGTTGGCTATGAAGGCGCGGGCACAGTAGAATTTATCTTTGACAACGACAGTGGCGAATTCTTCTTCATGGAGATGAACACGAGGTTGCAGGTCGAGCATCCTGTGACCGAAATGGTTACTGGTGAAGACTTGGTCAGATGGCAGATTATCATTGCAGAAGGTGGAAAGCTTCCTCTCACTCAAGCAGAGGTTGAAGAGCGCATCAAGAGTCGTGGCCATGCGATCGAAGCACGAATATATGCCGAGGACCCAAGCATGAACTTCATACCATCGACTGGCAAGCTCCTTCACCTACGTACTCCGACCGAGACAGCGAATGTGCGTATTGATGCAGGCTTCGTCCAAGGTGACGAGGTGTCATCACACTACGACCCCATGATCGCCAAACTCATCGTTTCCGGACCAGACAGGACAGCATGTTTGCAAAATATGGTCGCCGCTCTGGAACAGTACGAGGTAGCAGGACCAATCACGAACATCGAATTCGTGAAGAAATGCTGTGAGAGTCCTGACTTTATCGCCGGAAATGTCGAGACCGGCTACATCCCGAAACATCACGACGAGCTATTCGCACCGGAACCAATCTCAAACGAAGTCTGGGCTCAAGCAGCAATAGGCCTCTACGAAGCTCAACAGACCAAGAGATCCACCCCACCAATCCAACCACTCCAAACAATCGGCTTCGGCTACGCTCCACAACCTCGCGAATTCCACCTCGTCCAGAGCAGTACTGATCCTCAAAAGACCCACGAACCAGTCCCAGTCCGAATTCTCCAAGTCGCACCTCAGACCTACGCCATCACTGTCAACGGCGAAACATACACCACAACATCAACCTACGACTCCACCACAAAAGTCCTCACATCCTTCTACCCACACACCCGCCTCTCCACAACTCTAATCTCCGACCCAGAATCGAATCAGCTCACACTCTTCCAACAAGGTCGACAATACCGTCTCCATCTTGCAGAGCCCGCATACCTCAAAGCTGTGCTCGGCAAGAAAGATCTCGCGAATTCTGTGGTGGCACCAATGCCTTGTAAGGTTTTGAGAGTTGAAGTTGAAGCTGGACAAGAAGTCAAGAAGAACCAGGCCCTGGTCGTAATCGAGAGTATGAAGATGGAGACTGTGATTCGAAGTCCGCAGGATGGCAAGGTCAGTAAGATCGTGCATAAGGCGGGAGATATGTGCAAGGCTGGAACTGCGTTGGTTGAGTTTGAAGGTAGCGAAAGGTAGAGTGTCTGAGCGGTATTAATGTTAAACGAGAAGTCCCATCTTAATGGCACGTCACTCGCAACTCGCTCGAGTGGATCAGCTGAACTTGTTGCTCCAGATCCGCTTACGATAGCACCCAGACCCTCGACAATCATTCTCGGCTCCCAAACCAACCTACGTGAGAAGTGACATGTTCCTCGTATGTCACGCACAATTCGCTCGCCAATCTTGGTTTTACTTCTTGCTCCGAGACGGCTTTGAGCTGCTCTGCTGCCTCCAGACAAGCGAGGCAAAGTTCAAATGAAAGGTTAGGTGAGCTTTGATTCTCGGTGCTCGAGTTTCCTTCGGTTCAGGAAGCATTGAACTTGTTAGCATCAGCCCGCTACGAGCAGCTCCGCAACTTGCAAGCAAGCGAGTCAAGTCCAAGTGAGGGTTGCCCTCGTCCTCAACAACTTCACTGCGATTCGGGGAGCACGAAACATGTTCATACCAGTCAGGTATAAGCTGCTCTGCCAAGCGAGTCGAAATGGAAGTGAAAGAGACAAGGTAAGGTATGCTTCTTACGAGTGTTGCCTTCACTCTGCAACGCTGACGACCACTCAGGGACATGTGACACGGACGATTGCACTTGGTTTGCTGCTTACGAGCACTGAGTACGACAACAGGACTGAGTTCCTCATGTGACCAGAAAGATCGAGCTGCCGCTCCATGTCGCTATAGCGTCGGAAATGCACAAGCCATGCCCTGAGCCTCAGCATGTGCTCGATACAAGAATTGCATGTGATAGTCACAAGCCTGGAAGCATGTGAGTCCGCAAAGTCAAGGTATCTACAGCTGCTTTCATCGTATGGATGACTTCTCATTCAACATACAATCTCGCAGACCATTCGTATCGCCACTGACTGCGCACCGACATTCGAGCTCAATACGGTCCATTATTACCACAGCTTTACAACTTCAAGCACTTCTACCATCATGAGCGAGGACATTCTCGCCCAATTGTATCCGGACCTTCGTGGCTCTGCCACCGACAAGGCGGCACAGCCAGAGCCGAACACAATGGGCGCGTTTCATGATGATTTCCATCGACCTTTGGTCCAGAACTACGCCATTCAGCAACAGCAAGTTCCCGAGGGTATCTTCAACAACCTCCGTGCCTACGAGCAACTTCCCCGCTATGTGGCTCAAAGTGCTGGAAATGCCCTCCCGAATGCAGAGTATCAGCACGCAGCCCAGCTATCGTCCGATCTGCACCCATTTGTCGAGAGCTTCGGCCAGAACTACTACCCGAGCTACCAGCGAGCACAACAGGCTCCTCCTTCTGCCTTTCTTCCGGCACCATTCGCTCCTCTGCCTCCTCCACCGGCTCCAGTCGCTCAGCTGCACCAGAACTACCAGTATTATCAGCGAGTACCTGTTCAGGCTGCGCCTCCTGCTCCTCCTCCGATTCCGCAGGTACCACACGGCCAGCAGCGCATCGTGACAGCGCAGGAACGCGAAGCTATGCGGCAATTGATGATTCGACGAAACCGACCGCAGCAGCCGCAGCCTACTGCAGACCAGCCATGGCTGAAGTATCCCGATACCCATATGACCATTGGGCTGCGCGAATTCATCTCTAGGTATCGAATCGGTCCTCTCAAGCGCAGCCAGGGCGCCCAATCTTTCAGAGATGCACTTTCTGCGGGTATCCCTAGGCTCATGCTTCAACCGATGAACCTCAACAAGCTGGGCGAGAAGCTGAAAGATGGGAATCACTACTCTCTTCGCGACTTTATGAGAGACTTCTACCGCATCATCGAGAACTGCAAAGCCACGTTTCGAGAAGGACATTATCTTAGAGATGATGCCGATAGCATGGAGCACTATTGGGAGAATAAGATGAGCGATTTGCGTTCTCCTTGATCGAATCGGTCTGATCCAAGGCGACACTTCTAGCGCATTCGGAAGACCGAGCGCTTGGCGTTAAAGGCAGGGTGTACTATTGTTGTTTGTTTGCGTTGAGCGTTCAGATTTGAGTTGAGGTGAGGCATAACTATGCGGCCTCGGCCGCTTCACAAGATCGAGAAAAGGGCACGATTGAGCTGAAATCGGATGGAGCTTCTAGCACTTTTGGAGTACTAAGCGTCTAGCGTTGGAGACAGGGTGTAATATTAAAGCTTGCTTGCGTTGAGCGAATTGATTTGAGGTGAGGTGAGGCAGAGCTCTGCGACCTCGACCGCTTCACTTGGCTGAGAGAAAGGCTGATTGAGCTGAAATGGGATGACACTTCCAGCATCTCCGTGGGACTGAGCCCTTAGCGTCAGAGACAGGGTCTAATATCATTGCTTGAATGCATTGAGCGGCTACGTTTGACTTGTGGTGAGGTCTCAATGTAGGTCCTCGAACGCTTCACTTGGTCGAGACGAAAGCAGCACTACATGTCGCTTTTGCAAAATTACGTTAGCCAAGGGTTCAAGTATGCAAGCAGGTCGAAGTGTTTCGTGAGCTGCCTACCGGGAATAGAATGCTATGGCTGTGTGATATGCAGCTCAAGTCCTCGAAAGCCCTCACCTATGCATAAGAAAACTCTTCTTGAAGCACCCTCCCTCTGCTCGAGACTTGATGCAAGGGAGCTCTGCGTACAACCAGGTATGATTACTTTGAGATAGTGGTGTGGAAGATGTGTTGAAAATACGGGTGAGCTCTAGCTTGGAGCACTCGAACACTCCACCTCAGGAGGAAAAGAAGCCCCATTCTCCTCGAGCGCGGAAGCCAAGTCACACAAAAATAAAGCCGGGGGAAGTACTCGACGTTTTGGAGATCTTGTCTAGACCGTCTCGTCTAGCCTTGGCCGCGTGTTGTCAGTTTTGCACCGAAATAGGAGGAGAATAGCTTTCTAAGGAATGGGACAATGCGATCGTCGAAATTCTGAATTTAACAGTCAAGGTCATCGAACGTCAGCCTGTAGGCTGTTGTTAAAGAGGTCTGGGAGGCAGCACCAATCTGTGCAGCCGTCAACTTCTTCCGACGACTTTGGTGATCTTCTCGTGGACGATGCCAAAATGCTTCAAGCTAAGGCCAACATCCTGCCGTCTTTCTTCGCTGTGGCTGATAAAAAGGGCCGTGAACTTGCCCGTGATGACCAGATTGTCCTTGCTGCTAGATTCGGATGAAGCTTCTAGCGTTTTCGGAGTACCAAGCGTCTAGCGTTAGAGTTCGGGTATATTCTTAATGCTTGCTTGTGTGTAGCCACTAAATTCGAGGTGAAGTAAGGCATAGCTTTGGAATTCCCACTGCTTCACTTTACCGCAAATTGGACAACTTTTGTGCATTGCTTCTGCGAAATGACGTTAGCCGAGAGCTCCAGTACGAAGTCGGGCCAAAGTATGGGTGCAATATCCATAAGAGATCGTCAGAGTAAGGTGCAGCCCGAGTCTTCAAGGACCTCACTCGGATATACTCCTTGAGCTTCAGGCTTTCTCGCTCTGCTTGACGCTTGGCAGGAAATGAACTCTGTCCGCAAACAGTTAGGTGCATTTGTATCTTGGTTGCTGGGATGTGTTGATGATCTTGATGAGCGATGGCTGCAAGCGCTCGAGCAGCTCACTCGGCTACGAAAAGTTGACTCCTTCCTGATGGTGGTAGACAAGTGACTCACAGGGCAAGCAGGCCACGGTATTCCAATGGGCCTTATCGCGATACGAGAGATCACAGCTGTAGCCTTCTAGACATCCGAGACCTCTTTCAAACGCGAACATATTCCCAAACTAAGGTCTAATCGTGCATTTTGGAAGGGCGACGCCGAGTCAGCCAACCTCAAGAAAGGAGTTAAGTATAGATATTAGCCTCGAAGCTGGAGAGCTTTCTAGAAACTTGCTTGCAATGTTTCTGCACGTGGTTCTCTGCGTAAGTGTTGAATGTGCAAACACAACATTTGGATGACAATCCGTCGTGTAATCCTTGACAGTGTGGTGGTCCAAGTCTGAGCTTTTGAATCACTTGTGAAGTGGTCTCGTACATGCGTGGTTCCAGCTCTGGCATCTCTTTGCCTATCGCAACGGCACAATCGAGCAGCCTGAATCTCGGGCATCGCGATATACTGCAGGTCTGTTTCGGAGCGCAGAAATGTATCTCGCAAGTGGCTCGAGCCTCGCCGGGTGCGCTCTTCTCCTAGGTGTTTGACGCTGTTGTGCTTCCAGGCCCAGCCTTCGACTGTGTTGTCGACTGGTCAGATGCGATGTAGTATGGTTTCGCTCATCACCGAAGAGCCTCATCTGAATTTGTCACTTGAGCTTCAGCCTTCATCGAAACGTCCTGCAGTGAGGCATTGCCAGTACAGGCAGGAACAGGCGCATTCTGCGGCTCGAATGTTCATGAAGGTGAGGTGTTGTAGCCCCTGAAGTCGGCTTCTGCCGGCCTGGGAGCAGGGATTGAATCGCGCACGGACATGCGTCATTCGGCGGGACAAGATCAGCTCTCTCGGTTCTGCCGTTTGTGTCCCTCCTCCGCCACCACAAGTCCCCTTTCACGCAGCTCGCGGCTGCAGCATGGTCAGGTCCAGGTCGATCGGTGCCACCATTTTCCAAGTTCCTGATAACGACTCTGGCGTCAGATTTGGCGATCTTGCATGACCGAGCTTCCTGCTCGCACGCGTCTTGTGCCTGCGATGGTCAACTGCCAAAAACTCTGTCTTGCCGACTCCGTCCAGAACCAGCCCTTGTCGACCTCGTTTCCAAGTTTTTGGGCAGCTTGACCAGAACGATATGACGAGGCCAGGATCATTTGTACCCACGTGGCTGATGTCGACAGAGCTCGAGCTGCCAGACACGACCAACAGCTGTGAGGCCGTGACGACATGCAGGCCAATAGCTTCGCAATCCACTCCAATGCGCCCTGGATCGCGATGGGTATCGTTGGACTCTAATAGATTGCAAGCCACTCCGGCTCAGGAGGGTGGAAAGTTGGTATATAGCTCTGCTACCCTTCTTCCTTCACAGCTCTTGGCTTCCTATCCCTTACTACTCCTCAGAAAAACTACTCACAACCAAAAGTAAACAAATAAACATCATGTCTTACAACGACAACGACAACAGCTACGGCAGCAGTGGTGAGGGTCCTGCAGAAACACCTCATCGTACCTTATCTAACATATTTGCAGGTCGCCAAGACGATTCTTACAGTGGTGGACGAAGTGGTGGAGGTTATGGAGTACGTACTCGCCCGATCAGAGCTCCTCATTGGTTGTGAAGAAGCATCCTTATCAGATATTCAGGACGACAGCCTTTCTGGAGGCAATCGAGGCGGAGACACCTATGGCGCCAGAAATGACAATGACAACTCGTTCGGAAGCGGAAACAACGACTCCTCTTATGGCAGTGGCGGCCGTTCGGGCAATGATTCTTACGCATCAGGAGGACGCACTGGAGGAGACGACTCCTATGCATCCGGCCGAACTGGAGATGATGACTCCTATGGTTCAAGCGGCCGTACTGGAGGTCTAGGTGGAGGCGACTCGTTCGGCAGCAGTGGACGCACTGGTGGCAGCGATTCATATGGATCCTCAACTGGTGGCGGCCTTGGCGGTTCTGATAGCTTTGGATCGTCGCGACGTGACGACGACAGCTACGGCTCAGGTCCAGGTGTAAGCGCCGCCCATGTCCTTGCTTTCACAGCAGGGTCCATCTGTCTTGAACGTTTCTGACAACTCTACAGAAGTCATCACAACATGAGTGAGCTCTCAGGCACGCACAGTGGCCCTGGCTATGGCAATAAATCCTCTGGTGGCTTTGGTGATGAACCTGGCGACTTGACCCGCTTTGGGTCGGCTGGCGACACGTCTAGCTATAGCGGAGGAACTGCTTTTGGCTCTGGCACAACTGGCGGAGCAGGTAGCATCGATCATTCGGGATAGGGTGGGATGACTGGTCCACGTTGCTGACTTCCTGTTAGGCTATGGCAACAAGACGTCTGGAGGTGACAGGTAAGTCATGCATGGCCCTCGATTGGTCCGACACATCACTGACATTGCACAGCTACGGCGACTCTTCCGACACACGCTTCGGCTCTTCTGGCAACACAGATAGCTATTCCGGTAGCACTGATTACGGCTCAGGCACGACCGGCGGTCCAGGCTACGGCAACAAGACCAGCTCTTCTGGCGGCGGTCTGACCGACAAGATCAAGGACAAGCTTCCAGGAGGCAACAAGGACAGAGATGATGACAATTATGGTGACAACAGCGGACGAAGCGGTGGTGGTCTCATGGACAAGATCAAGGACAAAATGCCAGGTGGTAACAAGGATAAGGACAGCTACGGCGATGACAATTACGGCAGCAGCAACGGCCGCGACAATGACTACTAGATCATGTCGCCAGGTAGCGATATGTATGATGATTTGACGGCCTATAGTTGACCATAATGAGATACCAATCGGTAAGCTGCACTGAAACATCTTCAATGCTGTCATACAGCTTTCCTACCGTTTCATCTCGTGGCTCTGCATCGCCAAAGGCACCTGGGATAAGTCTACGAACACGCCGGCGACCATGAGACGGTGACGGCCACGCGCTTCCGCCGTCGCATCGAGGCACCAATGCACTGCTCGCGACACCAGAGGCACAGGAAGCGTGAGAGATGAGAAGCATAAGCTGAGTTCACCAATACCAATATCCCATTTGTCATTATCAATTACTGTGAAACTCTCCTTCTCATGCCAGTCTGATCGCCCAAGCAGCCCAGCTGCACCAATCTCTCTCTCCGCCCAAACGTACTGGCAAAGCTCTCCGCCTCCAGTCCTGCCGCTCTGAATACTCTCTCGCCGGCCGAAGCTCACTCCTCCAAAGCCAGGGAAAGGGGAAAAGCCAAAAAGAAAAACAGTAGTACATACCTCTGACAACTGTTATGCAATTCCTGGACTTATTTGCAGCTTTGAGAGCGACGATCATACATCAGACTCAGCCTGTGCCAAAGGAATGCCAGTGTCAGTAAAACAAAATTCATCCGAAATATGCTGAGGGACTGTCCCAGACGGATTGAATACCTCTGTGGGCTCCTGCAGAAAAAGAATCAGTTAGTTGGACAGTGAGGACGGGGAAGAGGGACAACATACCACGACCTCCACGCTCAAGACCAATAGCCGCATCATCTTCTCCACGACCACGATCAAGCATAGCTTCCTCGGCACCCTCACAAAGAACTCCCTCCTCATGAGTGTGCCACTCGCATGCCTGCCAGCGACGCGTCATTAGATGACTGACCTGGTAAAGCAAGCATCAGTAAGATCTCTCTGAACTGGTGTTGAATTGACTTACCCGAATCTTCTTCCCATCCAACATCATCTCGCGAATACCATAGACCAAGCGATCCGGATTCTCAGACAGGCCGTGAACAAGCGTGCCCCAAATTTGTGACTTGTGACGGTAAGGGATGGCGATGGCGCGAGCAAGTTCGACGAAGCACTTGCGAAGCTTGGAACCTGGTTGGGTCTTCTTCCACATGTATTCGGTGGCCCAACCGTCTGGGAGGGTGGCGCCTGAAGCAGTCAGTAGGAAATCGCTTGAAGATGTTCGAATTTCAGCTTACAGTACTTGATGCGGCGTATGAAGAGGTCGAGAGCCCCATTCATGACGAGCGGCATTCCCTTCTCCTCGCCAAAAGCGTAGAGGTCGATGATCTTGTCAAAAGTGAGGACGGCACCTGGTTCGATGTTCCAGTCGAAGAAGCGGCGGTTGTGGAGGTAGTAGAGGACCATACTGAAGGTCGCTGGGTCGTCGCCTGGGAGGCGGATTTCGAAGGGCTCGTCAGGATCGATGGGGTAGTAGGGCGAGTTTGGGTCGCACATGCGGCGGAACCAGTTGCTGTAGTGGCAGAGCAGTGAGACGTTGACTCGCCAGCTGACGTCGAGGTTCGGCTGTCCGATGTGGATGATGACGGCTGGGCCGTATGGATCCCTGTGAGTCGCACGCGGTCAGTCAATGGAAAGAGGGTGTGAAAGTGAAGGTGAAGGCGTTTACCACTCGTGCTCGCTCAATGGCGTGGATGCTACTGGCTTCGACAAGAACGCCATCGTGGTGACAGCGCTGTGGAGTTGACGGGCAGCGCTGGTGGGTGGTGTCGGTGGTGAAGAAGGGGAAGAAGTGAGCGTCGCGGCGAGCGGAAGATGAAGAGTCTGCGAGGTGAGCTTTTTAGCGGCCGTTGAGTCTTGCATGAAGTTGAAGTGCGCGTGACCAGGAAAGTTGCAGGGATGTTTCAAGTTGCAGGTGAGGTGAATGAGGTGTATATTTCTACAGGACTCGTGTCCACCGGGTCAGATTGGTCTGAGCATGTGTTCGCTTCCACCTCTTTCATAATCGCAATGCTTCCAGATGCTTTGACTCGTTAGGCTGTGTATTCGAAGCTGTGTGAAGTGCTTCGAGCTGTTCAAGCACTTCACATGCAGCGCCGTTAGCTGCACGGACCACCAAAGCTGGCTCCTTCCGAAGTTCTCTCCACACGACGGTCCCAGTGAAAGTGGCATCATAGTCTACAGATCACCCTGCGAGGAAGGAGATACACTCAAGTGCAACATCGGAGCTGGGCAGGGTCGTGGTGCACATCTCATGTTAGGTTCAAGTAATGATTCTTCCTTGTCAGGCCACAAGTGTAAAGCACCGCTATTTTGGAGAGAAAGTTTCTGGTACTGAGGATATGGATGCACTGAGCTTCGGAAAAGTATTTTTTCGAACATCCCAGACGCCGTGCTTGCCACGCGATCAGAACCATGGCGGTCGCCTTAATATTGCCATGAGCTGAGAGGCACTGGTTCTTTTTTTGCCGCTAGCGGCCGCGCACCGCATCGCTCTGTACGACCGCATGTGCTCTCCAGAACAGAGTTGCCCTATCGGAGAAATTTATGCTGAAGTCATTCGTGAGAGCCTGTTTGGTCAATAATACAGTCGTCAGCTGCACGGCACTGGTACCTTCATTGTAGATCGCGAACAGCCTCATGTTCGCAAAGAAAGAGGTGGCTTCGTTTGGCCTCGCGCGCGAGAAAGTTTCCAGGCAGCTGGTTGGGTCGCAAGGCGGCGGTCAGGCTGAATGTGCAGCATGTGGTCAAGGGAGCAACGCGAAATCGAAAACAAATTGATCTCGGCTGTTTCGCCATTAATGAAGATTTGGTAGTGTCGACAGTCGAAAAGACACCGTTTACGCGGGCTGAAAGTCTCCTTTTGAGGCTGTTTGCATGCCGTTTACTGGTGGTAATCTCGTGTGAAGCGATGAAACTCTAGGCATCTTCCTGCCAGCTGTTCTTCGGGAGCACCATGACCTCCATGTTGCTGTGCAATGCAGTGCATGTCGATGCACAAGGCTGGTAGTGATTATATAGCGAGAACAGCTTTTGCGATCGCAAACGCGTCGTTGTCGCAGCTGTTCGGTGAAGATGTGGTGGGCGCGATTGTTGATGTTTTGTTGTCCGTCGCAAAGTGAAAGAAAGGGCCCCTGTGCTTGATTGGGAATAGCGTCGACTTTGAAGGGAAGGCGACCCTGTCTCTGCGTCGGGATATAATAATGGCCGTCTCGCCGCGCTCTGCCCACAGCCCACCTCAAGATCGCACTGCCGTACCTCCGAAAAATTTATCCCACCACTTTTGCGGTTGCTGCTTGCAAACGCAAACATTCACCCACCACCCACTAGCTCACAAGCAATTTAGCCGCGCGCAAGCGCCCGGAGCTCGGGCCGCTGTGGAGTGTGAATTTATTGCGCCTGTGCTTGAACGACAATAATGGACTCGACTTATCGTCCAACCAGTCCAGCACTGGGAAATTTGCCGGAATCACCAGATCTGAGTGGTTTGCGTCCTCAGAGTCCCGACTTATCAGCTGCACAATTATCACCGCCAGCGTACAACAACTTCGCCCAACATCAATTCAACCAGAGCCAACACAGTGCCTATTCGAACGCACCACAGTACGGATACCAGCCCACCTCAGTACCACAGCTCCCCTCCGGCTATTCGCAGCCCGACCCATACCAACAACAAAATTTCTACCAACCACAACAGATCCCGAACATGGCGCCGCGAAGGGTCAAGAATGAGAGTGACGACGACGATTTTATGCCAGACGCCCCTCCCACCTCGAGAAGAACGCGAGGCATCAAGCAGGAAATGCCAACAAACGGACAGCCGTCATTCGAGCCTGCCCCCATGATCAAGAGCGAAGAGAATAGCGACCCGACACTGGGATGTACACTCAAGACCTCCTTCCCCGTGGCGCGCATAAAACGAATCATGCAAGCAGACGAAGATATCGGCAAAGTAGCGCAAGTCACACCAACAGTCGTCAGTCGCGCGCTGGAGCTATTCATGATCAAGCTCATCTCAGCCGCTGCGCACCAAGCACGTGGACCAGCAGATGCAGCAGGCTCCTCGAAAGGCCCGAGACGTGTTTTGGCTCAACATCTGAAGAAGGCGGTACTGGCGGACAAGAAGCTGGATTTCTTGGAGGACCACGTTTCGAAGGTGCCTGACGCTCCTTCCAAGACGTCGAAGAAGGACGCAGGTAGTGATTCGGAGGATGCGAAGCCGGTCAAGAAGAAGGGAAAGAAGCGGAAGGAGTCTGGTGATGATATCTAGGAAAATCATCAACAGTTCGATGAACGAGACACATTATGGCGATTGCAACTGGCGTGGGCATAGTTCCAACAGAGCGGTAATCCCCTCCGCAGCAAGTCTGCAAGCTACGAAGGGCAAAGGTGCACGTCCTCCTTGACGAACTCAGCATCGGAGCTACACACATGATGAAATCCTTTACTCAGCGTGCTCGCACAGAGATCAATACCTGGGAACCCATGAACGGGCATTTAATGTTGCTTCTATCGCGAAGCCTAGTGCTACCAGAGCCGAAATTCACGCAGCCTTCGATGGTACTTTACCGATACCCACAACGCAGTGGCCCAGTCACGGAAAGTAGCGCATTTAATCATCGGAACGCTGAAAGGACGTGGGTACTTCTAATCACCAAGCGATGACACGGAAGCGCAAGGAAGCTTCGCCAGGCCTGGAGAGCGATCTTTCAGAAGTGCGGATCTCAATTGCCGTACTTGGCTGAACATGAAGACTGAAGCAGTCTTTTACAAGCAGTATCTTTTACGCGAAGTGTGGCACTGATGCGCTGAGCTGGCATAAGCTAGTGCTTTGTACGAGTCTTCGATCCCAGCGCCTCGATCACCATATCCACATCGCTATGGACTCATCCATAGCGCAATCTATATTTACGCAATTCGAGAAGCGGTCCAAGTGTGGAAAGAGCAGTGGCTTCGACATGGAAATAGGCATGCTTACGCCCGCCGAACCCCGCACATCTCCAACCTCCAACATCACACGTGGAGTTGGGTATATAGTCCAGCTCATAGCAACAATGGTATGCTATTGAAGCAGCAACAGAATCTCGATCAAATCTTCTCTCCTCATTTAGACTACTCGATTCGCGACTGACTAACAGATCCTGCCACGATGGCCTCCCAAAAGAAAACCCTCGCAGACATCAAGAACAAGAAACTCCTCCCCAATGGCGGCCTCATCAACGGCAAATGGACCACCACGTCCACCTCGAGCTCGACCTTCCACGTCGTCGACCCAGCAACCCTAGACATCCTCACCACCCTCCCAGAAATGAGCATCCAAGAAACCCAACAAGCAATCGATGCTGCGGCCACAGCCTTCAAAAACTACAAGAAGACCTCAGCCCGATCCCGAGCTCGCCTTTTACGAAAATGGTCTGATCTCTGCCACGCAAACGCCGACGATCTCGCTCTGATCCTCACCCTCGAAAATGGAAAAAGTCTGACTGAAGCGAAAGGTGAAGTCATCTATGGAGCAAGTTTCCTCGAATGGTTCGCTACACAAGCCGAAATGATTCATGGAGAAACCGTTCCTACTGCGAATTTAAATCAGAGGATTGTTACGTTCAAGCAAGCTGTGTAAGTTAAGTCAAAGAAGGATGAGTAGTTGATGTTGACGCTACGCAGAGGAGTGGCAGCCTGTCTAACCCCCTGGAACTTCCCAATCGCAATGATAACCCGAAAATCCGGCGCCGCGCTCGCAGCAGGATGTACAACAGTCTGGAAACCAGCTGGTGAAACTCCCCTTTCAGCAATCGCTCTCGCAGTTCTCGCAGAAGAAGCCGGTTTCCCTCCTGGCACCATCAATCTCATCACTTCCCTAACAACCGTCGCGGAAGTTGGGGAAGAATTGTGTCGAAATCCAAGAGTCAAGAAATTGAGTTTTACAGGGAGTACAAGAGTGGGCAAATTATTGATGAAACAATGTTCTGATTCTTTGAAGAAGTTGAGTTTGGAATTGGGTGGTAATAGTCCTTTTATTGTTTTTGATGATGCGAAGATTGAGACTGCTGTTGAAGCTGCGATTTTGGCGAAGTTTAGGAATTCGGGGCAGACTTGTGTTACTGCGAATCGTAAGTCGATCGAGCGACAGCGAGATGAGGCGAAGCCGAATATCATAGCTAACACCCTGCTTTCTTTTTCTCTTTAGGCGTCTTTGTCCAATCTGGGATATACGATCGTTTTGCTGAGGCCCTGACGGAGAAGATCAAAACATTAAAAGTCGGTCCCGGAACAGAAGAAGGTGTATTCATCGGCCCATTAACCCACGAACGAGCCGTCGAAAAAGCTATGAAACACATTCAAGACGCAGAATCGAATGGAGGAAAAGTCATATACGGGTAATCACCACCTCACCCTCACCCTTCCTCCTCCTGCCCCTACTAATCCTTTTTCTACAGCGGCACCCCTACTTCTGAATATGGAAAAGGCTACTTCCTCCAACCCACCGTCATTTTGGATATGAATACATCCATGCTCACAACACGAGAAGAAACTTTCGCGCCCGTGGTGGGGTTATATAAATTTGAGACTGAAGAGGAAGTCATTGCTTTGGCGAATGATTGTGATGTTGGATTGGGGAGCTTTGTGATTACAGAGAATTTGGCGAGGAGTTGGAGGGTTGCGGAGGAGTTAGAGGTTGGGTGAGTAGAATATGCTTGAGCGCTTTTACGGTGATTCTGCTGATATGTGGGTGTTTAGGATGGTTGGTGTTAATTTGGGTCTGCTCAGTGCTTGTGAGAGTCCGTTTGGTGGTGTTAAGGGGAGTGGGTTTGGGAGGTGAGTATTTGATTACGGATCATGTGTGTGGGAGAAATGCTGACCTTGAGTCTCTTCATTTAGGGAAGGTGGCACTCAAGGCATTGATGAGTACCTTGTTGTCAAGTCGATGCTGATTAATGTAGCTAACCAGTAAGATGTTGTTCAATTCTTTCAACATGGGCGCACCTTTCGACTCCCACAGGGCGCATCGTTTCAATTCACAGATGCACGATACCTCGCACCAGCAGAGGTACACCCTCTGGTCTAGTTACGTAGACCCCGCGGCAATTAAGAAATACCTGGATATTATCACATTATGAAGGCATGCCTACTTAAGTCGCTATAGGTACGCTCTGCGCTTAACACACGAGACTAGACTATTGTCTGCGACGCAGCGACTAGAGCTTAAGCCATGTGGTGGGGTTACGTACCATGGCAACTTCTCCGAATGCTGGTTAGAGGGTGTAAGAGTTGTGCGAAAGTGTAATGCGAAAGTGGGAACTGAGAATATAACTCCGCTATATAGTTCGAACGGTGGTCGGTACGTCGCAGACAGCGGTACAGTCTCGAGCATAGAGCGCAGAGCGTATGCATTACTGCTAGTGTTTTAAAGAGTATTGTTAAGTCGCTAGGTAATATAGTTGGCTACTATATAGATGTAGGATATAGAACAAACTCGAAGCCTAGGGGCTGGGACATGTCCTTTATAGCTCTAAGCTAGGTCTACATAATTACAGTTCTCTAATTAAACTCCGAATTACGGTAGAGTCCCGAATTATAGCTAATTTAATCCGAATTATAGTAGAGTCTTAAAGGTTTCGGATTAAACTAGTATAACTCGGGAGTTAGGACTAGTCTCCTAACTTCGTAGACTAACTCTCTCTCGTATACTTACCTCTTAGTACTCTACGTCTATTAGACTATTAGCCCTATTTCGGTAGTAGTACGCGAGGCTAGACGAATAAAGACGTAGTTTTAAGTCTTAGGTCCTTCGTAAGAAGTTAAAGAAATAGGTATAAGATCTCCCCTATCGACGCTACTACTTACGCTACTACTAATAACCCTATAAGAGCGTAATAGCTCTACTATCGATAAGACTCTAATACGATAAGTATTGTTAGCCTACTACGACGCTCTATAGGTTAAGGAGGTATAATATATAAGTAATAAAGTATCGTTTAAGCCCTATAGTACTTGTCCTATTCGAGTAGAGCGACGGCGTAGAGCTTAAGAACAAATTTAGATTAGCGCCTACTAGAGCGCTTATATCTATACTACTACAACTATACATATATCGCTATGTCCTTTACTCGAAGGCCTCGTTGTTGTTATTACCCTACGCTATCTCTAAGTCTTCCTCCTAATTGCGACGTAATCGATTATTAAAGGCCTACTAACGCGCCTATTTATCTACTAAAGCAATTTAAATACGTGTCTCTTTATTAATCTCCTTATCTCTAGTATCTATTATCTTAGTATCTTACTCTTACTAAGTATCTTACTCTTACTAAGTACCTTACTCTTACTAGGTACCCTAGTTGTACTAAGTACCCTATTAGTTATCTATAATATTACTAGCTCGAAGGAGTTGTCCTAACTAAGACTACTAGGCTCGGCGGTTAGTATTAATATTGCGCTAGAAGGTCTCGTTATTAAGGAACTCGCTAGCGACTTGTTAATCGCCGAGACGACCCTAATCTTAATTAGTATAACGCTTCGGAATACTAATACTTAGGCCTTTAATAACAACCTCGTTATATACGGCTATATTACGTAGCGTATTAGTAAAGTTAAGGCCCTATATACGACGGCTATAGACCTCTATAAAGTTTCGATATAATACCCTAAGTAATATACGCTTTCTAGGAATAATAAGTATTATAAGTATCTGCTCGAGGAACGAAAGAGATACGACTAGAAGGATAGCTTCCTTGTTAGAAGACTTAGGCTACTAGCCTAGACTACGAGACTCTATCTTAGCAATTTCAACTAAGTCTACCTCGAGTTAGGCCTCTTCTTCTTACTAATAACAATAGAGAGCCTCTTCCTAGTCCTATTCTTATACGCGTTACTACTAAAGATAGTATTCCTACTAAGCTTATAGAGTCTATAGATCGCGCTACTATTAACGCTTGTTACGCTTAGTAGCCTTAATATCTAGGTACGGTAGATTAGAGGAAAGTATAGCTCTAGGCGGCAACGTTCGCTACTTCTTATAGCGAATATAATTAGTATAGTAGTCGATATATAACTTGTGTAGCTTACCCTTAAAGTAGTCGTAATTAAAAGGCTTGTTAAATAGGATGTTATTAAGGTTGCGAAAGCGAGAGTAAGTAATATAAGTTAAGGTAGGCGTAAAGTCCTTCTTAGAGATATTAAGAATACCCTTGTCTAATATTATACCCTACGACTTGTAAACTATAATAGTATATATAATAGTTAGTAGGAACTAAGTACGGGTACATTAGCTATTAGTACGATTATTATACTTCTATTCGCGCTAAGAAGGTACGATAGGTACTATATTCGATAGTAGACTATTAACTTCCTAGTTTAGTATTAGTCTAGAGTACTCGTCTAGCTCGACTAGTACAATAGCTAGTATATCCTCGTTAACAACCTCTTAATCGGTGCGTAATACGTCCTTAGCCTAGATTATATCGCGGACGGTATCTATACTACTATTAACAATACCCTACTATACCTAAAGGTTCTTAGTTACTATAATACGGGCGTTAATATAGATTAGAAGGATCTTATATAGGTTTCTACTAGTCTCGTAGTTAGCTTAGGTAGTATAACGATCTATATATTTAGCCTTAATAGGCTTAATCGGTTGCTAATTGTCGCGTATTAAGGTATAGTTAAGGGTCGATACCTACTTCTTATAACTAAATAGCCGGATCGTATCCTTAAATTATACTAGATAAGGATAAGAAGTATCTTAGATACAGGTCGTAAGAGTCTACTATTACTTAATAGTTAACTTGCCTAGACCTATACATAGACCTTTAAGCGTATCTTTAAATACCTATACTACTAGGTCGTTTCCTTACTAGCGTTAAATAATATTAAGCTAAATAGTCTCGTTAAAGAGATACTATGTATACTAACCTAGGACAACTTTAGGTAAGTTAGTTAGGGTCGGTCTACTAAAAAGAGGGCGGCCTCTAATTAGGAGTAATTAACTAAAGTCGCCGTATATATAGATAGTAAAGCCTCCGAAAGGTAGTAAGGTATCGACTTCTAGATTATCTTAATCTTCTTAAGGGTAACTTAGGTCTTACTATCCGATCTATCGTAAGCGCCTATCGATCTAGTACAGCTCTACTAAGTTAATTATTAACTTCTCGTTAATAATAATATAGAGTATGTTACTTATATATACCTAGAAAGCTAATAATACTCTACCCTTAAGCGGTATATACTCCTTTATCGTAAGAGGTAAGTAGAAAGCTAAGTAAATTATAGAGCCCTTAATACTAAAGGTAGTAGTACTAGTTAGAGCAATCCGTATAATAGGGTTTCCTATTTAGTATTACACGCTAGTAGAATCCTACTATTCTACTATCTCCTTAATAGTAGAAGAGAGAAGCTTAATTATATAGGACTTACTAACGCCTACCTTACTATTAATATTAAGTAAGATCTAATCTAGTATAGTAGCGCTATTAAGTAACTCGTTAGCGTAATTATAGATACGATTATACTAGAGCCGCTATTCTAGGGAGAGGCTATTAACTTTCTACTATAGGTTTGTAATACTACTAATCTTCTAATAAGTATTACTAGTACTACGCTTGTTCTTCTACTAGTCCTTAAGCTAATGTCCGAGATCGTAACGCCTAATATAAGGAGTCCAATTATAGTCCTTATCTAACTCCCGATTACTAAGGTTATTAAGGTCTTCCTCTTCTTCTATAGGGTTGCGATTAGGGATAGCGCGTACGAGAAGCTTACCCTTAGCTTCTTCCTCTTCTAGATTATACTATTCTTCTTTAAATAGGTCTTTAGTCGGTATAGGTAGATTAATACCGAAGTAGTCGAAAGGATAGTAAGTATAGTTGTAAGAGCACTAGTTATAAGTATCCTACTAAGTATAAAACTCTTCGTCCGCGTAATCGCTAAAGGTATATAGAAGAGCTAGGTATTAGCTATCGAATAGGTAATGTAATATAATCTTAGTACGACAATAGTCGTCGTACGTACTATTATCTTCCTCTCGATTACTAGAGTACTTTAGAAAGTAATTAAGTAGGCGAGCTTTTACCCGAGGTCGCATCTTAAATATGCTAAAGTCCTAACGAGTTAAGAACTTAAAGAGGGTAAGATTAGACTAGTTTAGGAGGTCTGAGTTAGCAAATTTCTTAGGTAAGATACTAAGACGATTAATATACTTAAGTAGTAGTAACTTGCCCTATATAACGATCTCGCTAGCTCGCTTGTCGTATCGCTTAACTTTCGCTTAATTCTAAGGAAGGCGACAATCGAAGCTCTATACTTAACGCGAGCCCTATAAAAGAGGTAAACTAAGTAACTAGTAGTAGGCTTCCTATACTAAAATATCTCTCTTACTAATAAGCTTATTTATTATCTTTACGAAGAAAGAGACTATAGGCCGATTAGCATTCTATAGATAAGGACTAAGCTACTTAGCAATATCGAGTAATAGGGTACTACGCTTCTCTACCTTACTATAGTACTTAGCAAGATAGTCGATAACGGTACCTTTAGATATATATAGAGCGAAGTCCGTATTCGCTAGCTAAGCTATAGAAACGGTACGGTTATAGCTATTTATCTAAACATCGTTACGAGGTCTATTATATATAAAATACCGAGGATTGAGATCTTTACTAATATGTACTTTATCGTAGAGTTCTCGAGGGAAGTAGAAGTAGCATCTACGTACCCTAGTATCTTTATTCTTACGCTAATAGTACTCGTAGCCGTATTTATAACGCTAAACTCTATTAAGGTTTAACATTAATAGATATACCGTATTACGTAGCTCGTCTAGTCGTATAGATAGTACTATAGGCTCTTCTAGCTATAGACTAGTACGATTAGGGTCTAGTTAGAACGTAGTAATATAACGACCCTAGAACTTAGCTAGGCTAGTCTAATCCGTATCTATGTTAGACTTCGGAATAGGTAATAGATCCTACTAGGTCTCTAGATCGATATCGGTTTAGAGCCAATATATGCCGTAATTATAAGAGCTACTACGTACCTAGAATTCAAACTAATTCTAGTAATCGACAATACTAAACTTAGGCTTAAGTACTATTTACTAAAGGAGGGTATAACGACAATAGTAGTAATAGGTAGCGATAGCTAGATTATCTCGTATATTGTCGCAGGCAATCTTACGCTACTAATACTTATCGCTAGTAGGGATGTTAGGCATATACTTCTATAAAGACTACTACTAGTTGTCTATAGCGCTAAAGGTAAGGAATAGGTAAGGCGTACTAAGAGCTATAACATAGATCTTAAGCTACTTCCGCTTACCGATCTAGAAGGCATAGGTACCTCGTAACTTGTCGGCGTGTCTTATAAGGTTAGATAGTACCTTCTTTAACTTATTATCGTTATGTAAAGCTAGAGCTACCTTTAGATCCTTAAGCGAGATCTCTTAATATTTAGGGTTCTACTATACTACGAAATCCGTAATACGATTGCTCTACTTTCTTATCGATATATTTAAAGCGACGTAGCGGAAGCGTAGGTACTATACGAAGCGGCCGTCTTAGTATTTAAGTATATGCTTAATATATTCCTTATACGATACGGTACGCTATCGGCATTCTACGAAGTCCGTAATACCTATTAGATAGAGTATTAGAAAAGCGAGAGATAGCAATACTACCGACTTATTAAATTTAGATAGCAGTATACGATCGAATAGCGGCAAGGTTAAGTAATTCTATAGCGGATCTCTAGGACTATTGTACTAAGAGGCTTGTATACGGAGCTCGTTGTCCTTGTCCTAACGCTACTACTCCTACTAATCGACAACCTCTTACAATTACTAGCGTTAGTCTTTAGGCAGGCGAGCTTAAGGTAGAGCTAACTCGAATAGGTAGTTAGTAAGATCGTCTTCTTCCTAGCTAGCGACTTCGGCTTGTTTAGATAGCTACTACTAGGCGGATACGTTTAGAGGTAGCGGGGGAAGGTTATCTTCTATATAGTACTAAACATTAATACGATCGATTATATTATTATCTTATAGTAGGCTAGATAAGCGGTTCTTATTAATAAGGATACTAGAATAGCCCTTGTAGTTATCTTTAAGATATAATAGCTACTAACAGATAACAGCTTAATGGACATGGAAGTTGCGCTTAAATATACGCTTCGTAGTATCGTCGCCTTATACTAGTCGTAGTAGAATAGTCTCTAAGTGTTTAGGAAGTAGTAGAAGCTCCTACTAAAGCTTGCCTATATCGCGAAGAAAGTTAACGATATTATTCTTATATCGGTACTAAGCGCCCTTAATAAGCCGTAGCTCGACGTATACGTAAACACGTACAATTAGGATCTCTTCTACTATCGTTAGCTTTAGTAGGTATACTAGGTACTCGCCTAGGTCTATAAGGTTAGCTACTAATATAAGATTAGGCTCTTTAGGCCGCTTGCTAAAGTCGCGTATTAAACGGTACTTCTTATAGATATTATATATAGGAGAGTCTTCGTAGGTATCTAGTTATATATTAAACTAACGCTCTTTACATCCCTTCTATAGTTCCTTATTCTAGTAGGTCTCTATCTTCTCTTCTTCTAATATAGTAAAGAAGTCCTTAACTAAATCGTAGTTAATATTAGTAAGAGCCTTTTAGCTATTAAGATTAGTACGTACTTAAATCGGTAGATTAACTAGATCGGTAGTAAGGAAATAGTTACGAAGGTCCTACTTATATTGATCTACGTAGGTACGCTCGCTCTATCCTAGTCGAGGTACGCGATAAGGTAGTAGATTATCGTCGTTACGAACGATATAGTAAACTACATAGTAATTCTCGAGTTCTTATAAGCCGTTAGGTAAGTAGAACTCGTATCGCTTAGTCTTGTATTAGCGAAGGATATACTACTTATATTAACTAGCCTTATTATTATCTCTCTTAGTACAATAGTAGTAGACGTTAGTATTAGCATTGGCTTTAGGTACGTCGAACTTATAGGCAATAGCGCGTAGCTAGTCGCAAATGCTACACTTAAACTAGCGTCGAGTATCTCGAATAGGTGAATAATTAGGGTTACTAGTAGGCATACCGATACTACTAAAGGTAGAGCTTAGTAGAATAGGATTACTACCGTACTTAGTCTACTACTAGCTAGGTTGTCTAGCCTATAATAGCTACTAATAGTTTCTAGCTAGAACTTTAT
>KZ106881.1:519-159988 GCA_000504365.2 Pseudocercospora pini-densiflorae CBS 125139
TAAACAAGCTATTTATAGCTAAGAATATATATATATATAGGATAAACCTCCGTATATTATTATAATATAGAACGTCTAGTAAGTGTTAGATAATAAGCGTATTATAAAGCTAGTAGACATTTCGAAAGTATACCTCCCTCCTACTCGAGACCCTAAGCTAATAGTATTACCTATTTCTTTAAACTCTTCCTTAACCTAAACCTATAACTATTAAATATACTAGTTAGCTTACGCTATTCTTCTTTATTTAACCCTCTAAGCGACTCGATATCGTACTTCTCGATCGTTGCCTTTACCTTAATCGAAACTAGCGCCTCGCGATTAGCCTCGTTGTTCTTCTACTTAGGTTGCGACTTTATCTATAAAAGCGCCGATTTAAGGTCCTATAGTAGCTACGACTTATTATCTCTAACTAGGTTGCGAACGGTACTCTTATACGTAATAAACGATATTAATAGCAATACTATAGCGCGGATTAGAGTAATAGGACTAGAAGAGGCGACAATTAATCGATTTAGCTATAAACTATATACTAGCTCGCGAATAGTATCTCTAAAGTTAATATTAATAATTAAGGATAGTCTACCTATTATAGTCGGTATTCCTTACTAAATTAGTATTGTCTACGTTAATCTAGTCGATCTAGTCGCCGCCGAGAGTCTAGTACTAGATCTAGTCGCTATACGCTTATTATTCTTAGCCTTCTTCGCGATTCTTAGCTTATTAAATACCCTTACGTTAGGCTCTTCTTTAGAGTACTTACTATCTCTAATCTCGCTAGACTATAACCTTAAGTAGTTAGCTATTAAAGGGAAGTAATTCTTAGTACTATTAGGTCTAGGTTAAGGCTAGAAATAGTAGAAGTTCTAATTAGGATAAGAAGGTAGTAAACACGTCTATTCGACTCGCAATTTAGCCTCGTAATTGCCTACCTTCCGCTCTTTAGTAATAAATACGTCTCTAGTAGCAATTTAAATATTAGTCGCCTTCTACTTCTTACTAGTATTAGTAGTAACTTAAAGGCTACCTAGCGGCGTATAATACTCGATAATAATATTAATTCGAATATTTGTCTTCTTAGCTTCTTAGAGCAATTTAGCGACTCTTAGCGCTTCTATAACGTCTAAAGACTACTTCCTATTAGTCTCGAAGATATCGTCCTTCTTAATTAAGGTATATATTACTCGTAACTTAATACGGCGTATAAGCTATCTATTCTTAGTAGTATTATAAGAGGCCTACTCGTATATAGAAATATCGAAGTCTAGATCTAATCTTATACTTATAGAAGAGGTATCTACTAGCTCCTTACCCTTCTTATTAACGAGATAGAACTTTATACTATACTAGATAATAACCCTCGAAGAGCGCTTCTTAGGCTCTAGATTAGTATTATTCGCTATCCGCTTTAGCGGCTTAAAAATAGGTAGTTTAATAACCTTCTAAGTAGCCTCTTTAATAGGTAAGGCTTTAGTTATACCCTTATTAAAGACTCTACTATAATCTAAGCGATTATCGTTATCCTTAACCTTAACAACCTTAACTTCTATCTCCGAGAGATCTTCGATAGAAGACAACTCGCTTTCCGGCTTCTTAATAAGGCTACGCTTACGCCGTAATAGTAGTAGTAAGATAGGCTTCTTAAGCGTCTTTAGCTTCTTATAAAGTAATAGCTTCTTAACCGTAGACTCTATCTCCTTTACTAGCGAAGCCTTCTTAGTAGGTCTACGGCTTCTTACTAACTTGCGAGGCGCTATACTAATAAGCGGATAGGTAACTAAACGAGTAACGATAGAATAATAGAGCGATAGAAACGACTAATAACAATACCTTAACTAACGAGAATTCGACGTATATAGTAAATAGTAGTACTAAGAGGAACGGCGTAACAAGGAAGAGGAGACAAAGCTAATATTAGGTAGGTTCTATAGCTAAGAAAGAGCTAGGGGTACTCCTATTAGCCGTTTGAATCCTCCAACCGCTCGATTCTAGCGCTACGGCCAGAACTTTCCAAAAGGACAGTAGATCTTGTGCCTTCAGGGTTCTGTCAGTCTTGTTACTCGGCGACAGTTCTTCATTCTACATACCGATTGTCGAGCACTTCTCGAGCAAGATGTCCATTGCTGATGACCACCACATGCTGAAGGCCAACGCGTAGGTGCATGAGTGGGCCATATTCCCTATGGTCGCATCAGAATACAGATCTCACATTGCCACAATCATCATTTCAGCGACGCTCGCGGCAGCATACCGTGACCATTCGGCCAGTCCAACCCAGGTTCGACCTTTGGGCATTCGAAGGAGCATTCCCAGTATGGGATGGCCTTTCGGCCCCGGCGGAAGTGGCGCCTTGGATTTCTTGGCAAGAGTGGAGAACACCAGCCACGCCAACAAACCCAAAACTCCAGCAGCAAACGTTCTTAGAAACAACGTTGACATTTTGAGTCGTTCGTGGACAATTATTTCTTGCTTGCTTGCTTAGGATTTGCGGGAGACAAGTCAAGATGCTGTATAAGAGTGCGAAGCTCGTGCAGGACGCACTAATTCAGTCTCAACTACCATACTTTCTCTCTACCTTTACGGGAGCAGATGGACGGGCTCGGCGCTGATTGTGAGACTATCGGACCTCTCGAGGCTTCACATCGGAGTTCTTGGTACCGTATGGCTCTGAGCGGCCCTCCGTTCTCACATTGAATGTCTGAACAGATCAGGACAGGGATGACGCATCATATGCTTGTCCGTAAGACACAATTGCGACCGAAGTCCGATTCTGAGTGATCCCTTCCTCCGAGAAGCTCTTTACTGAATTCAGTGGATTGATAACGGATGTGGAGGGCAAATGCGAAATGGCTAACCAACATGAATTCGGCGATTGAGGGAAAACTTTTAGGGACGGTACCTCAGGTTATGAAGTCGTTCTCGAGCGGCACCATTGATTCCCAGGGGTATGGCGAAGTCTTTGGCTTTTCACCGCGCAAAAATTCCCAGGGAAGCAAGACGAACGGTTGCCCACCTGCCAGAAACCGACGCAAGAAAGTCATTATAGTTGGTGCTGGAATTTCTGCCATTCAGCAGGCTGCCATTCTGGTCACACAAGGCTTTGTTGGCTATGAGGATATACAAATCTTTGAGGCTCTAGATGGATTCGGCGGAGTATGGCAGAAGAACAAATACCCAGGCTGCGCTTGTGACGTTCCGGCAATGGTGTATACCACTTCTTTCTATATTAATAAATGTAGGTAACGACGGATCTCCATACACTGCTGGTATATTGACATACTTGTAATAGTCTGCACCCACTTCTTCGCAACACGAGAGGAGATACAGAACTACTATGAGCGCTTTGCACGACAATACAAACTAGATGCTTGTACGCAATTTCACTCATTCGTGACTGCTTGTCACTGGGACGACGACAAGCTATTGTGGACAGTCACAGTGCAGCGGAAAGACCGCCATAAACCTGAAGTTTGGCAGGCCGACACTGTGATACAGTGTGTTGGAAGTCTCGATCGACCTAAATTTGGCACTACTCCGGGCGGCAATACCTTCAAAGGCTTGTCATGGCACACATCTGCGTGGCGGCACGATGTCGACTTGACGGGCAAAAACGTAGGCATTGTCGGCCTTGGTCCAAGCGTCGCGCAAATAATTCCAGAAGTAGTGGACAAGGTCAAAAGTCTTTCGGTGTACATTCGAACGCCACCTGTGTGCCTACCACGTAACGATTATGAGTTTCCTCTGTAAGTCGCGACTCTTCTAGGCTCATGAAACCCTCAGGCTAACGATCATCTAATAAGATGGTTTCGGTGGGCGCTCAAGTGGGTACCGTGGTTTGCCTGGTATCAGCGCCGAAAGATCAATCTCCTGATGCAGCGGAACGGTATCAACAATGCGACCGATGGATCTGAGCGCAATAATATGCTCACCAAGGCAGCTGTGGAGTTCATGAAGGCTGAAGTGAAAGATCCAGAGTTACGTGAAATATTGGAGCCGAAGTCCAAATGTCAGTCCTTTCATTCGACCTCCGGTGAGGGCTCTGCTGACTCTGTCTCGACCAGATCTGTGCAAACGTCCACTCTTCTTGGATCACCTATACTCAAGCCTGATCAAGCCCAATTGTAGAGTGATCAAAGAGCATCTGCTACGATACACAGACACTGGCATACTGTCGGCCAACATGAAGACCAAGGAAGAGATCGAAAGGAAGTTCGACGTTATCATTTTCGGCACTGGCTTCAACGTCAGCAGCTTCCTCGAGCACGAGACAGTGACCGGAATTGGAGGTCTTGACTTGCAAGAGAAATGGAAGGAGCACCCAGAGGCGCTCTATGGAGCGGCAACGAGTGGCTTTCCGAATTTTCTCATGTGTTTCGGTCCAAATTCTGCGCATGTCTGGTCCTCACAGCAAGACACTTGGGAGTTTCAAGCACGACTGAACGCGGAAGTGGTGCGAGAGATTGTTCTTGCAGAGCGTGCAGGTCGTAAGCTAGCAATCCATCCCACTCGTGAAGCAGAACGTCGTTACAACGACGAGCTTCAGATACAGCAGGCTGGGCGTTTTGTCTGGAGTCGACCTGATTGTGTGACTTACTACAAAAACGATGCTGGCTGGATCACCTACACCATGCCATGGACGCGAGCACAGTTCAAGCGAATGCTTTCAAAAATATACTGGCACGAGTGGAACCGGGTTGAGAGGCCGACTGAATCAGCTGCTTCCACTGGCTATCTGTGGGAGAAGTTCCAGAAGTAGATGCGATTTGCGAGATACCTAGATTTATCTACAACAGTAAGAGTGATACCTCCAACAACAAATTCTGAATCGTCGCATATCATGAAATATACCTTTTCCACGGATCAGTAAATATTGATTGACAGAAACGCAGACACCAGGTATCTCCTTTGGATGTGGTCTGTGCTGCTGAAATGGTGGCCGAGCGCTCTCGCCAACTTTCTTTCTCTTCTACTCATCACGCTGCCATCCACGCAACACGCTCGGCCATTTCACTGCCATCCGAATCCATCAAGTAAATATTGTCTGCATGCACACGAGCACTTCCAATGATCCAATCTTCGTCAGACGTCTGTGCTGTCGCCATGCTAGGGAGGCCATTGCGTCTCCGGCATTCGGTCCTCCGTGCGATTCACTGGAGACTGGAGAATCCTGGTCTTGCCTTGCCTACGATTTCCAGCGACCATGCAGCATGTCAAGAAGGCGTCTAAGCATACAAGCCTCATAGCTCCAATTGAATTGAATCTCAGAATGCCATGTAAATACTGCCATGGCGCCAATCATTCCAAGCGAAGCTGGTGTCGGCTACACCCTTCAAAACGAAGCACAGCGAATCCTCGAACTTCTCGTCTCAGACCAAGACTGGAGATTCCTGAAGTTGTCAAAGCTCAGTACTCAAGAGTCTCTTTCACAGGCGACGAGACTCAGCAATTCTATCATGCGCCATGGAAGTGTGCAGAGTCACAAGCAGCTCTCCTTGGCTTGATAGGAATGTTCGCGATGACCATTTCAAAAGAGCGCTATGACATAGATCAGCATGTTTCAATCGATGTGCAAGTCTGACCTGGTGCGCCACCTCATGGACTCGCTGACGATCTGGCAGTCAGCATGCTTTGCTGAATGGTCTTGCCGCCTTATTCTCCCGATGCGAAGATAATTGGCTGCCAAAGAGTAAAAGGATGTTTGATGCTGTGCAGAAATGGGACCATGGTAGGCTTTGCGCCCTGCAGATGGCAGCTGTCCAGGCCTGGGATAACTGTGTATAGATGGCTAAGAAGTTCTATAGGTAAGACCCGTGAAATGTATCGTCAGGTCGGCACAAACATCTACAAGACAAGTGATGATAAGTGGTATTGCCTGCATGGAAGCATGAATCCGACTCCACTTCTTGAGATGCTGGGCATGCCGCAGCATGATGAACAAAATCTAGCTCATCACGAGATTGTTCAGCAATATTCGAAGGTAGTGGGCCAGATCGATTCGAAGACACTGGACAATTGGAGCAACAATGTATACCGAATTCCAGGCACTATCTGCTATGAAGCGGAAGAATTCTTGAAACTGCCGCAAGTATGATGCCCACAGAAAGTGCTGGCCATTTCATGCGACTGACGCCAGTGCTTCAGGGTCAGGCGGTGAGAGACGAGCCCTACTACAACCTGACAAGGCAAGAATGCTTGCAGCAGCCACCTAGTGTATGGCTCATGCCTCAAGATCCTGACGATCGCCGCCCTCTGTGCGGCATCAAGGTTCTTGACCTAGCTAGAGCCATCGCTGCACCTACAGTAGGCAGAGTCTGTGCAGCACTGGGAGCAACTGTGATCCGAGTCGGCTGTGCGACGACTAGTGAGCTCCCAATCACTCTACTGGATGGCTGCATTGGTAAGATCAGTGTCGACATCGACCTGAAGACTTACGATGGTCGCAAGAAATTGTTAGAGCTGATTGAAGATGTCGACGTCTTTGTTGATGGATATCGACCATCAGTGCTTGAGCACCTTGGCTTCGGAAGAGACGCAGTGTTGGGAATTGTCGCAGATCGTGGAAGAGGGATTGTATACTGCCAGGAAAATTGTTATGGATGGAAGGGTCCTTGGAAGACGAGGCCGGGCTGGGCCCAAATCGCAGACACGGTGTGTGTCTCTTGATGAGGAAGCAGAATTATGAGAGCTAATCGCAACAGGTCACTGGCGTCGGTATGGCTAACGGAAGATTCCACGGCCACGATGAGCCACACATCTTTCCTGGTCCGAACGTTGACTATCTGTGAGTAGACTCGTCTTGATAGACTACATCAGCCACATTGCTAACCAGTGATGCGAAAGGACTGGCCATGCCGGTGTAGCAGGCGTTCTCCATGCTCTTTACCAGCGAGCCAAGTTTGGTGGCTCATATGTCGTCCAGTGTTCCTTGGTGACTTCGAACCTGCAGATGATAAGCTATGGCCAATACAACGAAGAGCAAAAGGAAATCATCAAAAGGCGTAACGAGGTTGTTGGCCAGATGCGTCACTACGATGAGATCGTCTCGATGGGTCTCAAGCAGTTTACTGTCCAAGGCTTTCTGGCAGATCGTACATTCGAGAACGTTTTCAAAAAAGAGTACTACCAGACCATCGATGGATCTCCTTGGAAGTACCCTCCTGTCGATGTTGTCAGAATCGCTCTGGACATGACCAAGACTCGCACAGATTTCCCTATTGGTGCCGCTCCTCCAGGATACCATTTGGCACAATGGGTTGTCGAGCAAAATCCCCATTTTGAGCTTCATCCCTCCGAGTTTGTTGATCCGGAGCTGAGTGGATGTGCGAGGAAGTGAAAGTCAGAGAATGGCTGTGCATACGCCTCGAGAAACGCTTCGGCTTGATGGATAGCGACCGTTTCAGAAGTAGATGTATTCATCGTTCTAGGGAATTTATGTCCGCGATCACGTTTCTGCTTTTCATCTGCTTGAGCTCCCACTTTCGTTCATGTCCATTACACGACAGAGCCTGAATAAACCAATGGAACGTCGAAGTAAATTTGTGACCAAGAGCGCTGCTCGTCAAGGTGACAAGGCGAACATGAATCAGTAATCCTAGTCATAGGTTTATGGCTTGCTAGCTTGGCTAATGTCTTCTTGTTTCAACCAAATAGCGATGGTGTTGAGCTCATTCCGGTTTCCCACTATTCACTCCAGTCACAAGAACCTCGTCTTAATTTTCGGAACCTTGGGGATCATCTTCAATTCCGCAAACTCATCAAAGACCTGCAGGATACCATTACAGGTATCCACATGACCATGCCATCCATGCTTGCGAGCCTTGTCCATACTAGGTCACGGCTATTCAGCCTATACTCGAATGACGACGTTTGATACGTTGTACTTACTTGTAAAAGAATGGCGCAGGCTGGTGAACTGTGGCATTACCGTACGCCATCGCAGCCTTCTGATCGGCAATGTCTTTGATGACAAGATCGTGTTCTTCTGCAAGCTCTTTCCAGGCTTGTCGGACCTCTGGCCTTGTACACCATTCATCGAAGGTAAATTTCAGTCTTATGACTGCTCGAGGTCCGTATCTGAACAGGCAAATTCGATCAGTATCGTGCAATAATAATGGAGCCACGAGACTTACCCTCGCGGTGGCGTTTCATGTCCATATGGCACTGAAATCAGACCCTCCTCTCTGGGCCCGACCCAGTCCAAACCATACCATTCAGCAAGTTGAGGCCATAACCTCTCACATGTGAAAGGACTGTCGTCTTGGATATTGAATTTCTGGTCCTTAGTACCTTCGGTGAGGACGACCCACTCGCAGAAGTATCCATTGAGTCTCGCTTGCGTGTGGCTTAGGAGACATTGCCACGACTCGATACTTCCAGGAAAGACGAGAGGCTGCCCGAGGTGTTTGCAAACTGAGGCGTACACTCCAAGGGCGAAGGCCGGGCACATTCCCATGTTCGGCGCAGCTACCACAAGATGTTAGTAGAGTAGCCACAGCATGTCTGTATGTTGTTGATAACGAACCGCCGAAGACTGTATGCAGGTCAGCACATTGACTTTGAGTATCGGAAGAACTAATAGATACCTCCTGGAGGAAAGGTGATGTTGAAGCCGACTCCGTTCTCCTTGCAGTACTTTGCCAGGATCTCTTCCTGGAAATAGTAAAAGTTCTCAGACCTCGTGTATGCCGGATCCCATTCTTCACATGGAAGCTTGGTCGGCCCACATTGGACCCTGTGTGCGATCATCAGTATAGTCCATCAAGCAGCTTGTTCACGGAGTATAGTCTTACCCATAATTTTTACCCCCAGTCTGCAGCAAAAATCGCTTCGGAAAGATCTTTGCGATCTGCAGGCCTTGAATGAAGTTCTCAAAAATCTTCCTGTTCACCTCGATGAATTCCGGACTGTCGTTCCAGAACGCTTCATCGTTGGAAGGAAGGTGGACGTAGGAGTACCAGAAGATGTAATCACTGTCGTCAAAATCCAGTCATTGACACCGAACAGACTCTGTGAGAGCTCAACTCACGCTTTGACCCCTAGCTGGCTCAAGACAGTGGCAATGTCTTCTGGATCCTGGGCAAAGTCGATCGAAATGTGCTTCACATGGGCCGGTAGCTCGCCAAAGCCCGCGGCCGGCCGACGTGAGAGTGTATAGATAGTCGACCATCTTCTTGGATTCTCAAGCAAAGCTTGGAGTACGTATCTTCCAGATATACCATTTGCGCCTATGCAAAGATTAGATCACGTAAGAGCTTTGGAGGTATTCGATCGCTCATGCTCACCTGTAATGATGGCTGTTAACCCCTCTAGTTCTGAAGGAAAGACTGGCAGTCCATGAAAGATGCCCTTAGATTCGATGATTTGATGCATGGTTGCAAATTTGAGATTGAGAAAGCAGTCTTTTAGCTAGAAGACAGGAGTCAACGACTGATGCTGTGAATCTTTCAACGCCTTCACTCTCTGTGGCTGTCCTTTTAAACCGTGTCACTACTCGAGACCTTGATGCTCGCGTTGTTTGCGAGTCCTTGATCGAACTCTCCTTCCTACCGTTGGACCCAAGCCTCGGGATGCGGCTCAAAGAGGGATGTTTGATATGCCGTATGTCTCTGCCTTCCAGCATGACCAAGGAAATTCCCTCTCGCAGACAGCCGCAGTCAACTGACCGATTCCTGAGACGAACAGCATGGCTGGGAATGTACGGAGTCCCGCACAGAACTGTTTTGCCTTACATGCTTGATCTCGAAGGCCTAACACGAACACTGGAGCAGGGTCTGCTTATCCTGATGCCGCTCGGTGCTCCGAACCCGGCAAACTCTATAGCGTCCGGTCTCGGTCGCTCCAGGGTGTTGTGAGATCTGTTGCATTGGTCAGAGAATTATCAGACTCTACAATCATTCGGAGAAAGAGGCATTGGTAGCGAAGCGAGTTGAGCGAAGGTTCTGCCAAGTCTCGACGTTTGAAGTTTCTCATTGGGTCTCCCGACCTCTACCAGTATGAAGCACATCTTACTGGATCTAGAGTACCGCAATCCAACTCCAAATTTACGCGACTTGTTGAAAAAATTTCAACGTGGCCTGGAACGCTCGCTCATATTGTGTTCTGATAATCGGGTTCTGTGTGTCCGGACGAGCGGCGAACCCGTGACCAACATCAGGATAGTGCTCCAGTGTGACAGAGACACCATGGAATTTCGTCCACAACTGTAGATCTTCAGCGAGCGTTGGTGATACCATGGTGTCTTTCGAAGCCAGGCCAATGTATAAAGGCCCTTTGACAGATTGCAGGTCTTCTTCAGCCATGAAGCTCTGGGCGCTGACAGTCAGCGTGTGCCTTGACTGAAGTGCAGAGAGAAGTCACATACAGGGTGAAAGGACAGTGCAGCTTTCAGATGATCTTTGGCCGTGCGAACGACAATCTTGCCACCATAGCAGTATCCTATGCCATAAAATGGTACCTCGGGATTTTCTAATCGCAGCGTGGACACCATAGGCCGGAGCAATTGTTCTATGCGTTCCACTGTATGGTTTGCAAGCCAATTTTGTAAGTTGTGTTTGCGAAACCTCTCTTTCGCTTCTTCCGGCCAGTCGTGTTCTTCAATGCTAAGGCTTGGGTTGCGCTTCATGACTTCAAGTGGAATCCAGTCACCTGCACAAAGATCAGACTGAGGACTTTCGGAGATCAAGGCATGGGAAATGCCTTCATAGTAGTCTGGTATGACCACCCGCCACCCCAACTCCTCGGCAAAACGATCAGCAAGTGTTTGGTTATGAGCTGCAACACCAAATCCATCTGGGCACAGAATAAGAATGGGCTGGCCAGCTTCGATGCCTCCAGAAGTGTAAACATTGCAATCTGCAATTCGGACAAATTGTCCTTGGCCCTGATAGTCACCTGTTTCAATTCAGAGTCAATATCAGCTACAAACCCTGACTAATCAAGATGGTAGTGGCAAGATAGATGCGACTGACCTGGTGCAGGCTTGCCAGCAGAGCAACAATCTACAAGTTTGCTCATGTTCGCGCTTCCCGATTTGTTTACAACGCAAGAGAGGTGAGAAGTCCTGCCTGAACATCTCACAAGTCATACAGTCATGGCAAGCAACACTTCCCTTGATCTTGCTTGCAAGCCGGATCGAGCTCTGGCGGCACAGACGAGCTCAGCATCATGGAAGTCGTTCGCCCGGGAGCCGTGTCTCGCATAGCAGAGCAGAGCACCGCTGAACGCGTACGTCCATTTCGCCTACGACGCGTCGCTCCGGAACAGGTGACCGGCTTTTTCCAGCAAAGACGCGCGATCGGGATGCAGGGTAACCAAAGAGCCGGATGAGACCGACAGAGATCGGTTGGTCGATTCCGGAGTTCTTCGCAACGCAAATGTTGTGAGGAACAGACGCGCTGGCCTACATGGACCGAGATGAACGGACGACGTCTGTGCATAATCACGTGAGCTACTCATCTTATCGATAAGCAAGAAAGACCGGCAGTCCCGGAGTCTACTTCATCTTTCACTCTTCTCCAACCATAGCAACATCATAGATGCTGGACATCACGCGGGTCTCCGTCGCTGGACACCAGTTGAGGTGCTCTATGTCATGCATTTGTGAGCGAATGCCGAACATGAAGCCGCGTTGTAGGTTCATGAGATCTTGTGATTCTTGCCAAGTGCATCGAAAGAGCTATTCCTCTATTCATCCCAATCTTGCATTAGGTAGGCGAAGATTGATTTCAAATCGAATCACAGAATGAAACAGCACATCGGCAAAGTCGTGTGAGTAAAGATGGTTCGATCATGACGAGCTCTAAGTACTCACTGATTGCTTCAACAGCATTCTCACTGGCGCAGGTGGCGGTATCGGCCTCGCCATTACTGAACAACTGCTATCCAGTAACAAGATTTCTCTGTTGATTGCTATCGATCTTAGAACGACCGGTCTGAAGCAGCTGCAAATACAATGGGGCGACAGACTTTGCGTATTAGAGGGAAATATCTGTGATCGAGCAACAAGCCTCGAAGCTGTTGACACAGCAATTGAACGGTGTGGGCGACTTGACGCCGTTGTGCTGAATGCAGCTATGCTAAAGCCAGTTGGTCCGGTCGCTGAGGCTATTGTGTCTGAATGGAAGCAGTTGTACGATGTCAACTTCTTTGCTCTTCTTCACACGGTAAGCATCACTGCAAGCCCATCTCGTGCAGTGCAATTCGCAAAGCCCTACGACTCTCAACCGGAGGAAGCCATCGTACGCAGACTGATGATCAACCAGATCCAAGTTGTACTCCCAGCTTTGCGGAAAAGTCATGGCCAGATTATCATGACCTCTTCAGGTGTCACAGTTGAGCCACAAGCCGCATGGTTGGCATATGCAAGTTCGAAATGCGCTATGAATTGCCTGGCCGCCGGTGTCGCTACGGAAGAGAAGCTGATATCTACAATCTGTGTCATGCCTGGCATTGTTGACACTGGCATGCAAGCAACTGTGCGAGATGAATGTACGTCGACAGCATGGTCTCGATTCTGTCACTAATTTGAGCTGATCCGGTGTGATGCAGTGAAGTCAAAGCTGCCACCAGCAGGCTACGAGTTTCTGGTCAACCTACACGCGGAGGGTAAGCTGCTTCAGCCCTCGCAGCCGGCCAAGTCGATCGCAAGGCTTGCGCTTGATGGAATTCCCGGGCAACTCAACGGAGCGTTGATCGATTGGGATGATAGCCGGCTGTAAATGCGCAACTTCATCTGCGATATGTTCATCATCTCTTGTAGTCGTTGAACGACTGACTTAATACTAAGTCCTACAATTTGAAGACACGTTCCAAACATGATCGCTTCCTCTGTCTCCACGCCAGGTCTATCTCTGATCGTCACTTAATTACAAGGCTAACGAAAGCGTTGCTAGAAATGGTCTGGCACCTCAGGTCCCCATATTGCGAATGCATCTGGACCGGCTGGTATCTGCGTCACCTCGGTCTTGTTGTTCACCATGTCGCCATCCGCATAATGTTCCGATAAGTCATTTAGCCGTTATGGAATAATTGCAAACATATTAGAGATTGACAACATACCACTACGAAGCCGCTCGGGTCGAACCAATAGTCGAACACCTGGCTGCCGAGTAGGTGCTGATGGTTCAGGTAAGCGGAGCGTTACTGTATTGACTTTGGGAGACTTACTCTACCAACTCCCCAGCACAGCTTATGACCTTGATCCTCCAGGTACTTGTGTCCCAGCTGCTGGATGTCGAAATCATGCACTTCAAAAGCAGCATGTGCCACATCAGGCTTCTGATTTGGCTTTGCTGACTTTATGAAGAAAGCATGGTGATCAGTATACTCCTCACCACGGTCTATGTGCATGAAGCAGGTGGTAGGCTTTCCGTCCCTGGTGAGAATATCCGTTGGTGCGAAAGAGAGCTGCTTCGTGTACCAGTCGTACATCTCCCGGTACATTCCAATGGGGTACGCCACACCAACGTGACTCCATCGATAGACTGGAGCCGGGCCTGGCTTCAAGCGCTGGAATTTTCCGAGCCTGGGTTTTTCATCTTCAAAGTTGACAGTAAGACGTTCGAGATTGACCTCGTCCGGAACTCTCGGTGCCTGACCGTATACCAGATGGCATTTGTAGCCCGCAGGATCAGTCAACGTCACGCCTTCTCCGCCGCCGGGGGACTTGAGATCGTATATGCCAGTGGCACCATGAATTTTAGTGGCCTTCACCAGCTCATCTCGGCATTCAACTTCGTAGGCACCACCGCCAAAAGAACTTTCTGACTGAGCTTGATGCGCAACATACATGAAAGGCTCGCTGCCATATCCGCGAAAGTAGATCGTTTGACCAGGCACTTCCTCCGCAATCAGGAGGCCGAAGTCTAGAAGGAACCTGGCCGCTTGCGCGAGGTCTTGGTGGTAATAGGTCACATACGCTGTCTTGAGCAAGCGCATACGGCTATCCGTCTTTGAACAGGTCATGTTTGTTAGTGTTTTCAGTGAGTGTTGCTTGAGTTCAATCTGGAGCGTTCTGGTAGGGGTAGATTGTTCGTATTTCTTCGTCAAAGTCGGAAAGATTTCCGCCAGACGCTTGACGGCATCTTGATGATGCGCAAACGCATGCTCATGTCTTACTCGACCGGTGTTGCTTGTTGTGTCAGCCTTTCCGGGATTGCAAGTGGCCGACACGGACTTCTAGGGTCGCGGTACTCGGGTCCAATGGTAGTCGACACTGCGTTGTTCAGGAACGCATCATTCGTCTGAGTACGTTTCGAGCTGGCAAAAGGAAAACCAAAGTCCCTTAGCGGATACAATAATCAGAGTGTTTCGGTCTTAAACGTTTTCTGCGCAAAATCATACACCAATATGACGCCAAGACAGGTTGTTTGGGGTCGACTGGTGCGCTATGTCTCCGCCGCAGATGGCGCCACTCGCTACGGAGAACCACTCGTCGACGCAAGCGATCTCGAAAACGTAGCCAGTCTGGCAGCAGATGGGACTCTCGAAGTCAAAGTGCTGGAAGGAGTCGAGCCAACCACTCTGAAGCGAACCGAAAAGACAGACAGAGTGAAAACGCTTCTCGGTCCTATTGAGGTGCAGAACACTCCCAACTTTCGCTGCGTCGGTCTCAATTATAAATCTCATAGTATGTCAACCGTGGCCCAGAGATCGTCATCGCTATTTGCTAATTTGTGCAGTTCTGGAGGCCAGTAGGTCGCTTCCGCCATATCCCACTACTTTCACCAAGCCCAGTCATGCTGTTGCGGATCATGGCGAGGACATCGAGGTTCCTGTATGGGCCAGCAAAAAGCTCGACTATGAAGGAGAGCTTGTGGTTGTCCTGGGCAAAGATGCTAAAGATGTCAGGGAAGAAGACGCGCTCGACTATGTCCTAGGCTACACAGCTGGCAACGACGTGAGCGCGCGTGATTGGCAACGAGATCCAGAGCTTGCAGGTCAAATTCCGCAGTGGGTGTATAGCAAATCCTTGGACAAGTTCGCTCCGCTCGGTCCAGTCTTGGTGGCTGCACATGTTCTGGGCGAGGCAAATACTTTGGATCTCAAAACCTATGTCAATGGAGAATTGCGCCAACATGGCAATGCGGCCGATCTGTGCTTTGGAGTCCGACAGATCATTGCATTTTTCAGCCGAGGAGCGACATTACCGAAGGGCACAGTCATCATGACTGGCACGCCTGGCGGCGTCGGTCTTTTCATGAAGCCGCCGAAGTTTTTGGAGCATGGGGATGAGGTCTCTGTCCAGATACAGGGTATCGGTACCCTCAGTAACCACTATTATTTCAAGTAGCTATGAGTGGAAAGGGGTAATAGAATAGAGAACAAAAAGCCGGAAGATATCGTCTCGCACTGTCTCAGAGCGTCAGATACCGGCGACCAAGGCAAGTACTGACAAGTCTGGTTTTACGATATGATACTGCGTCAGAAAAAGTCGTGGGCGGAATTGTAGCAAGATGGCTGGTTTGATGAGGAGGGTGATGAGATCGCGATGAGGAATCTTGACTGCGGAATTCTCGGACCGATCCGTAGTGCCAAGATCACTCCAAGACAGACCTTTGAGCGCAACGACTACTCCTCTCTTCCTCTTCCTCCATACTACTGCTACAGTGCGAGTTAAGTTTGCACAATTTTCCAGACCACCACGGAAGCAATTCTCGTGGGCTATGTCACGACAGCTTGTCGGCCTGCCCCGGCTGACAATTGAGTGACCGGTCCTGTCACCTGTGTCCGGAGATCCGGAGCAGAGCCATGAGACACGGAGCCATCAACATGGTCAGCTTTGCGTGCAATGCCGCTTACGGCGCTGAGATAGCAGTAGGCTGTCGAATCTCGCGCTTTCATGGCAAGCTATGGAGGCTCAATGCCTGCTCAATGTGGCGGATTGTGCGTGGCGGCATTCACTCTTCACTTCTTTGAAGAATCCTTACACCTGCATCCAATGTGTCAACCAAGCATCTTCTAGACTCTAGAAGGATCCTTTCCCTAGTATCGACACTGTCTAGACGTCGCAAATGGAGGTCCCTGTCCTGATTGTTGGCACTGGACCAGCTGGCGCCACTCTCGCGCTGCATTTAGCACGCCTGGGAATCAAGGCGTTGGCAGTGTCCAAACACCGCGGTACCGCCAATACACCGCGTGCTCACATCACGAATCAGCGAGCTATGGAGGTTCTTCGCGATGCAAATCTAGAAGAGCGGTTGAAAAGTGTTGCAACCTCTATCGATAGTGGGTGCTGCGACCATATCTGTGAAGGGAAGTACTATGTACAAAGACTGATTCATGTTGATAGAGCTACAACACGTTTCTTGGCTTGACAAATTGTCAGGGGAAGAGTATGGTCGTCTGTGGGCTTTTGGCAACGATCCTGCATCGATCGGAGACTATGCTTTAGCAAGTCCCTGTCATATGGCCGACATACCGCAAAGTGTTCTTGAGCCCATTCTGATCGAAGAGGCGCGTGCTTTGGGCGCTGACGTTCGCTTCAACACTGAATTCGTGTCACTGGAGCAATCCGCGGAGGAGGTTGTAGTATCACTTCGAGATCGGGACGGGCAGCCTTTTTCTGTGAGGGCAAAATATGTGGTGGGGGCAGATGGTGCGAGAAGTCCCGTGCTAGATGCACTTTCAATTCATGTGACCGGTAGAAAGATCAACGACGCCTTTATGGTGCATATAAAAGCGGATCTGAGGTCATTCATGCAGCATCGTCCAGGCAGTCTGAACTGGATATTAAGCGCGGACGATGCTACGGACTGGGCAGCAGTGGGAAACTTCAGAATGGTCCGGCCCTGGAACGAGTTCGTTGTCTCGCTGCATCCTGCCACAAAAGCGAAGACTGCTACGCAGCCGACGCAGGAAGCCATAATGAGACAGCTACGTCGCATGCTCGGCGATGATACGATTCACATCGAGATTTTGTCAGCTTACACATGGACTATCAATGATCAAGTGGCAGATGAGTGGCAGAAGGGTCGCGTGTTTGTCATAGGAGATGCCGCACATCGTCACCCGCCGATCAATGGGCTGGGGAGTAATACCTGCATCTCGGATGCCTTCAATCTGGCATGGAAGTTGGCTTACGTCTTGAAAGGCCTAGTCGGGCAGCAACTGCTAGATACTCTGACTCCAGAACGAAAACCAGTCGGCGACGGCATAGTGAGACGAGCCAACGATGGCATGGAGGCCCACCGAAGGCTCTGGTCCGTGATTGGTATCGACTCACAAGCACGGGCGAGCGCACTAAAGTTGCTACAAGCTCCAACTTCGGAGGGAAGAAACATGAGACAACGACTGTCAACTGCTATGGAGGGCACGATTGACGAAGTTCAAGCGCTCGGCATCCAGATGAACCAGGCTTATTTGAACCCGAATGCTGCCACGGTTGTTGAGCCGAATGACATTCCGCCAGATCCGAGCACTCTGAACAACTTGAGAAAGGTTGTAGTGAGCACCTACCCAGGCTATCACCTGCCGCATGTATGGATTGCTGCCAATGGATGTTCTCCTAAGATATCTATTCTAGACATTTGTGGTCACGGACGCTTTACGCTCATCACTGGAATAGGAGGCGATGCCTGGGTGGATGCAGTCAGCAATATTTGGGAGGCATCTCGTATACCGATCAAGTGCTTTACGATAGGGTTTCGACAAGATTATATGGACTGCTATCGCGACTGGAGTAAGGTCAGAGGCGTAGACGATTGTGGAGCGATCCTGGTTAGACCGGATCATTTCGTAGCTTGGCGATGCCAAACAAGTGTCCCTGATGCACGCAGAAAGCTAGCATCCGTCCTCGCTCGTCTGCTAGATCGACCGCAGCATTCATTGCTGGAGTGCGTTGCAAGTGAGCATGACGGGCAAAGCGGTACGGCGTCGAAGAGATAAATGTCTTAGTTACATACGTGAATTGATTCGTGTCCTCTGTCAGTCTACATTGATAGACTCTACATGTCAGCAGTACTTCTTGTCATTCCTCATCTCGAAAGGGTATGATAATCCCAAAGTCACGTTGGAAAATCTATACTGGCGGCATCGAACGCCCACTTGGCCACAGCTTTTACCATGCCTTCTGACTTCAAAGAGGTAGAAATGCATGATTTGATTTTCAAGTTGATCTAGATATTGCTCGACTGTGAATTACTTTCCGCGACATCAAGAGCGACGAAGAATCGAGCAACCATATTGTAAGTAGCTACGAGAGCTGTCAGCTCAACGATCTCCTGCTCATTGAAGCCTGCCTGACGAAGTCCGTCGAAAACTTCGTCGGGAATTGAAACAGAGCGCGTCATTGCATCGGTGTAGCGAAGAACCGCCCACTGCTTTTCGTTCAACTGTGCTTCTCTTTCTGAGCTCAGAACTAGTCGTTTGGTCACTGACAATGCGTCCTCCGGAAAGCCTGTGGCCAAGAGTTTAGGAACGTGCCCATTCCATTCATGCCAAGCTCCATTCAGATAGCAGGTCCTACAAATTGCGATCTCAAGAAGATCCTGAGGTAATGTAGTTTTGGTCCGAATCGCACCTAGGAGTGCGTTCCAGCCTAGAAGACCAATCAACTCCCGTCTGAAGTGTTCTGAAGGCTGCGTTTACCATCCGCAACTTTAGGAGCATGCAGAAGAGTCAAATCCAGTGGTATGAGGCCTTTAGCGCCACGTCTTGCTTTCACTCGCTCCGCAATAACCTTGTCTTCATCCGAGAAATCTTTCAAGGGAAGTGTGATATAAGGTAGGCGCATTTCCCAGATCTGTCAATGATGATCCGTTCTCAAATTCTTGGAAGGCGAGGCTGTGAGGCCGGGGCGGCGTTTTGATGTCGGATCTCGTGGTAGATGTACCCCTATCACAGATTATGGTAGTCCTACTGCAATAGGCATGCTGCCCTCAAGTCGAATGAATCTTGATAAAAGTATGGCAATTTCAGGGTGGTCGGCATTCATTGTGGAGTCGGCTCTCCGGGTGGTGCTGGATCAGATCGAACGCGAAGTCACCCGTCACGCGAGATTTACGTCCTTTGAAGATTCTCGAGATGGCTTCAAGGCCTTGCGTCCATATCTATGGGCGCAGACAAGATATGCTGTCTTCGCTGGCCTAAATCCGGCATACGGCAAGTCCTTGTTGCAGACTCGAAACATCAACGAGAGAAGCAATCAGCATAACTTCCTTGCTGAATGATCTTCAGGATCACCAACACCAAGTTTTCGGCGATTCCCCAAGCTTTCATTGCTTTCAGCAGATCGACTGTCTCCTCCAAAACCTGTCCACACCCCGCCTTACATTGAAGCACAGGCACGCCATGTAAGCCAAGCGCTCTCTTCCCGCCATCTCGGATCCACTCTTTTGCAGCCAAAGTTGACGCATCGTTGACTGATGCGATGACATCCAGACGTAGGGCGGGAAGTGAATCTGGACTCATCTCTAACTTGAGCATTAACTGGGCCATGATGACAAGGATTACCCCGGCGTAGAACGTTTCAAAGGGTACGAGAGTCATATTAACTGGAAATTGCCTGGCTAGCGCCAATGCCTGCGCACAGTGAAATGCGACGGCTCTGACTCTGCTATGATCCTCTTGTGCCCACTGTAGAATGCGCGACATGATCTCATTTCCTTCCACGGGGTCGTTGCGTAGTAAGGCGTTACGCAATAGCGGAAAGAAAAGGTTCATGAGCTCGCCTGCACTGTATAGGTAAGCCGTGTGAACGAGGTGCGAGACCTGGACAGCTCGAGCAACTTCTTTCCTGGTGTGCGTGCGGCTCCAAGCCACGGGATTCTGATCCAGATTCTCAAGGACAGCGAGGATTCGTATCGAAGTAACTTGGAGGCGATCTCGTAACATGAAAGCCATTGGCGAGAGGTGTAAGCTTTTGAGGGTGAGCAGCATTCTACATGACGCTAGTGTTGTCATGAGCCTCTCACGCTCGTTTTCGAAGAACTCTTCATTGTGGGCACCCTGCTCTAGGAGAGCTTGCAGAGTACGCTTGAGAGTTCGAGCCACGGGTGGAGAGTCTGTCCATGGATGAAGCGCAGCCCAAGCAGTAGCTGACGGTGCTTCCCTATATAGTAATGATTCCGGGGTCAGCAAATATACACAACATCGAACTTTTGGCCTTTGGCTGCTGCCTTACCAATGTTCATTCGAGCATGGCAGGGGCAGATCGGAGTCGGCAAGATTCAAATATGGACGTTTATTGTGAAGAAGTGCTATAACAGTATCGTATTCCTAAGTTGGAGGTCAGAAAAATAAGAGGACGACCAGAGCTGGTGTCACATAACTCACATAGACCGCCCAAGCAAGGCGTCGTCGTTTCTCCTGTCGTACCCAGTGCAGCCATACTTCGTCGAATGGTGCATCTGACTGAGGCTGCATTGAAGAAGTGTCGCGAAATATACCCATGCATCTCGCGTGGTGTACAATACGACTTCGACTGGCCTCACTCAATTCGAAAAGCCGAGCATTGCCACTAAGATAGCCTTGCAAGCCTTGAAGCATCTCAGCAGCCAAATATGCCTCGGTTCGCACAAAGCGTCTGTTACGTTCTCCCTGTAACCAATGATCAGTAGCGTTAATTGCCCAGGTCCACAGAGCGATGACTTACCATGAAAAGCAAGAGGCGACGATTCATCTCCGACAGTGTATTGGAAAATGTTTGAGCATCCTTGAGCCCAGTCAAGCAGGCACCTATACTCGCGATTGCCGAGGTAAGAACCATACTCTCGGAGGGATCGAATGTTGCGTGGTGAAGGAACGGCAGGAACTGGTAGAAGCAATATTAGCATGGATACTATCCCGTGGCGAAATTGTTCTACCTGATGAACATGTGCAAAATATAGATCAATACAGTGATCCAGTAAATCAGGGCTCGGAAATGCCTCTACATCGATTGGTGGCGAGAGAAACTGCTCGGAAGGAATTGATAGGCATCTTTTGAGCGCTTGGCATTCCTGTACAGTCAACCGTCGAGTGTCAAAGTGTCTCGCCAACCTTTGGCCAAGCACTCCGCCCAGATCGGGAAGGACAAGGCATGGCGCAGGGCCAGGCGTGTCTGAAGGCCATGGGTCTTCAGGAGTGGGAGCATCACTCGGCTTTGGTGTTGCCATATCCTGAGCCCACTTGTGCGGCGATAGTGGCTGCTCATCATTTGCGCTCAAAGGAGCTTGTTCAGTTAGTGCTGTGGTTTTCAACGTGTGATTGAATGACATTGTCTTTTCTGTTGCACCTTCCAGGTTTGGAGTCTGCTCCACTGGGCCCAAGGGTAACTCGAAGCTGTCGATACCGAAGAGCCAATCTGATTCGAGCTGAGACTCATCCATAAGCTCGGAGATGGGAAAGTCGAACAAGAGGTCTTGTTCCCTCGAATATTCCAGGGGGTTGGAGTTCGGCAAGCTCTGAGAGCCATGAGACTCTGGGTTCATGACTTGATTTCGTACAGCTTCCGCCATCAGCCCGCTTTCTGGAGAAAGCAGTCCAACATTGAAGGCATTCGGACTGGGGTTACCGATACCAGATTGAGAGTTTCTTGAATCGCGGTCCATCTCCCAACCAGGTTCGGGAAGCGTCCCACTGACACTGATGCGGTCGTACGTGCACGATATCTTGCGTTTGACACAAGAGGCACAAGATGGGCGTTCATGCGAGCATCTAATTTTGCCCCTTCAAACATCAGTCCCATGCAAGCAATGATCTTGTGGTGCGCCGCACCTGTAACATGGTATACAAGCCTTACGCCGCTGCTTGAGCTGCTGTCGATTGACATCGTGCGTTTGCCTATGTCGTGATAGCACGTCTCTGCCGGACGCTTTGGTGAGTAGGGTGGCTTTTGGAAGCTTTACAAAAGTTGCTCACTTGCGATCAAATTCTCGGGAGCAACTGCTGCACCGATGACTTGTAGAGCGACATCATCAGTTGACCAGATCTTGCGCATAGGCCTTGGCTGCTTGCCATACCCGGGAATATAGACACTGACCGTCCATTTGAACGCGTTGTAGAATCATGCTGTGAGGGCGTCATGGTTGCTTTCATTGAACCGCTCGTGGTGATCGCATCCATCGACGCTATGGGTTATGATCGTACAAGCAGTGATGCGGTTGCAGTACTCGTGGTTTCAAATACGAAGCTGAGCAGAATGGCAAACATGAAGACGCATGAGGAGACGCCCCACGCTGGCGGCTGCCATATGAGGTGGCGATAGTGTACATCTTATTGGAAGAGTGACGGACACAGGCTGCGCTCTAGTGAGAACATGCATGGATTGTTGATGAAGGGCACAAGTGTAGAGAGAGCGACGGAAGGGAGCGGCTGACCAAAAACTTGGCAGATCGTACCCCACACCGGGTGGCTCCCGAAGCCGACTGCACCTCTCCTTTCCACTGCCCCCGCCATTGTCATTGCTGTCAAAATAATCGTAACACGTATGCTGAGCTCTCAGAACGGCATTATAAGCTTGCAAGACTTGGCAAGACCTAAAGCAACTGCTCAGTCCACTGTTGAATGTTGACTTGTTCACCTTGGCCATGACCTTGCAAACATTGGTGCTCTTTTCACGACACACGCCTCTGCCTGAATCGGATCCTGACATGGACTTATATCGTTGCCTCTCGGCTATCCGACTCTGGTCTAGATCACAGGAGGTCACCTGAAGTACGACAGTAATGTCGCTGTCCATCCGCATGCAGTCCCTCGATCGACCGATGAATGTAGGGACGCGGAAGACCGTTTCGTCGTATCTTCGACAGACTCCGGCCAAGGAACATAGCGGCCATCGCCTCCTCTTCTGAGGCTCGCGTGGAAGCCTCGAGGACTGTGCGACTGTTTGCATGACACCCGGACTTGTTGCCCCGGACTTTGGCGATGACCCCAGACAACGACAACCCAGATCTCTTCAGCAACCCCGGATCTCGTCACCACCCCGGATTCCGCAACGATTAACCCGGCCAAACTTCTGGCCAATTCGCCTCACGTGCTCTCGTGCTTATTTGGTATATCTATGGATTCTGTCATTTGGTTGCCATTACGATGGAGCATACCGAGACTTGCACAAGTCTTTTTTCGTAGGGTTCAATCGGAATTATGATCGGTATTCTTTCAGGATGCTTGGGCTTCGCAACCATTCTCGAGCTGGCCTGTGGCGAGATCATCAGGCTGAAGCAACCGCTTGTGGAATCAGAAGTCAATACAGAATTCATAAGCCATAACACCGGAGAGCTCAGTTTCTTCAAATTCGCTCCCACCATGAATGCTACCGTTTCGTACAGGTATGTCCGACAAATGATTTTGTTTTGGCACAAGGAGTCGATGCTGACCAAACTCAGCTGGTATTACGATGTTGTGTCGACCACACCTGGCGACAAGTCTTCATTCCTGCTGTTGAATTTCCTGAGCAATGAACAAGTCCCATTCACACCTTTCGAATCATCGTTCCACACTACTGTCACAGGCTCCTTCGCAAATGGAACCAAATGGACAGTGCCCCTCGATGCAGAAGAGGTCACCATCGTGCACGACTATCTAGGCACAAAGAGTGTCTCACTGGATGTTGGAAATCAGTGGGGATTCTCGGCTTTCGACCTGACAGAATCGAAACCAACATACATTCTGTATTTTCACTCAGCGGCTCATGACCTTCACGGTGCAGTGAAAATGAGCGCAGTAAGTCATGGACCGCAGCCTCGCGAGATCTATGATCCAGCTAAAGCGCGTAGATTGCTCCACCTCGTACGCATTGCAAACTCGACTGCGTTGGAGCGGATCAAGCTTTAATCGCCGGCCTGGGCTGGGCAAATCCCATCCCGGACTCAATCGCATCTGTGGATCTCCAGATTTCTGGCGAGAGTCTTTCCTTCAGAGGATCCGGCTACCATGATACCCTCTGGTTTCCAGATACCAAGAATTGGAATTACTGGTATTGGGGCCATGCTCGCCTGGGAACGTACTCATTGGTCTGGTTCTTTGCCCAACAACCTGACGGCGGCTTCAAATATTCCGCATTCTTATCAGAGTCTGAGAAAGTTCTGGCCATCTCATGCGAGGAACATATCACTTATGTACGACCTTGGGGAAAACATGCGGTGTACCCACCCAGATTTGGGAGTCCAGCGCCTGAGGGGGTCTTGATCCGGTTCAATCTGGGAGAACAAGGAATTTTCATCGCCAATGTTACTTCAGATGTTGTTGTTGTTGACAAGGACTTTAGTAAGTTTGTCCGTGGCTCCGCGCGAGGTGGCTTCGAAGGCAACAGGCAGTATGAAGGTGCGGGCATGTTTGAAATCCAGCAGCTTGTATTCCCGGATGGAGAGGGCATTCTCGATGCCGGTCAAAGTGTCCTAAAACACGACTGCTTGTAGATGTCGTATGCCAACGAGGAAGAGCAGTTGGTGACAGGAGTCGAGACGGAGCTTTGTGGGAAACAAAAATGCATGAAACTGGTGTCTTGGGGAACCGGCATTTCTGGCTCCATCGTGAGGCTGGATAGCGAAATCAAAATGTGGCGAGGGCTGTAATGCAGATTGGTGCAGTAACGATATCTTCAGCATACTATGCGTAATTGGACTTTGTCTGTGATTCGCGACTCAAGTCTTGCCCCAAGAAATATCCCCGACAGTTGTAGTGGATCAACCGCGTCCAAGTGATCTGCATGCACGGACCAGTTTTTATAGTTCTTGCCAAGTGTGCAGCGTACCCCATCACACCTTGACACAACCACAAGACAATGTCAGACCAACCTGCTTCAAATATCAAGATCGATGCGATCACATCCGAGAATTTGTCGGACGATGCTCTGGTCCCGCTATTTACCTTATCGCAGGGAGTCTTCTCTTCGCCGGGAGATGATCAGAGGCCGTCCCACCGGCTAGAAGCCTGGCGCGGCTATCTGCAACAGCAAGGAGCCATTCTACTATACGCCATGAGTAGTGACTCGCCGCGAAAGCCATTAGGTCTGCTATTCATTCAACCGAGAAAAGCACCTGAAATCGGTTATTCTTTACCGCACATTTGGATCGCAGCAGTAGATCCAAAAAGCAGAGGGAAGGGAATCTTCGCTATGCTCATGCAGCGAGCCGTTGAACATGTTCGCGAGCTCAAAGAGAAAGAGATGACAGTGTGCACGTATCCGGCACGGTTCAAGAAGATGTACAGGATTCTGCAGCAGACCGGATGGAAAGAGGTCGCTTGGCGAGAGAATGGGGATAAAGTGTTGATGAAGCTCGATATCTGAGCCAGCGAGCTCTGTCTAGACAAGATCATCTCCAATACCATGCTACAGCCATGATTCCCAGAGCGACCGGCACTGCTGAAGTCTTCACTATCATCTTCCCAAAAGCCAGCCACCACATCACCCGATGCGCAACAATGAATTGGCTCGCATCATTAATCCTCGGAAACTCTCCTTCAGGGACGGGCACACCCAGAAATTCACACAAAGGTCCCCAACCATCCTGAACCTGATACTCAAGTGTCCTCTTCGGCGGTGCCACCTTCCTAAGTTTCCGATAGTGCTCGAGAAAAGCTTCTCTAGCAGGACTCGTAGGTGAGAAGTCATTCAAAGTCTTATAGAAACACACCATAACCATTTCCCCAAACCTCCAGAACGGATCGACAAGCTGCTGATCCCAAGGTGCGAGCCAAGCCCAATTCCACTTCCAGATGACTCCTGCAGTGTTACTCATACTGATCAGCCACTTATCCACATCCCGATGGTTGATGATGATTTTCGCATCAGGATATGCCTCGATTAGTTCTTCCGCAAAGCATATGACCGGCACATCGGAGCAAGTATCATATTCTCCCATGATGGCATCGAATTCTGTTCGGCCGAAAGGTTTTCCTTTGCCATGATATTTGGCTTCGAGACCTTCTCTCCAGACATCGAGATCGGATCTTGGAGCTTGTAGGGCTTTGGCCAGGTGGTATGGTTGATAGCCTAATTTCTCTAGAGCTGCGTATATGGACATGGTGCCTGTGCGAGAAGCTCCTAGGACTAGCACTTTCATGGGAATTGTTCTTTGGCCGGGATGATTGTCGATTAGTCTGCCTGTGACCGGATGCGGTATGAGCGTATGTGTTTCTTTCGTGGTCCTGGCGTTGAAGACGTCCGTGAGCTTCTTCGGTTCTGCCATTGCACTGCCAGGTACGGATGGCTCAATTAAGATGCTTTGGCTGACAAATTGTACAAATGTTTACCTGCTGCTTGAATCAGTGTCAAGGCAATGGTTGAAGGTGTCGTAAGCTGAGCTTGATCGTCGCCTCAAAAGTAGGTCAAAAGGATTCATCTGCGATTCTAGGGTCTGCCATTGACCAATTGGCTTCGGTCATGTCAACAGACAACAAGTGCGCTCTGCAACAACTTCGCAAGACTGAGGAAGCCTTTCGGCCATACATATGTTGTATAGTGTTTGCACGGGAGAGGGCTTTAGGCTCCTGCCTTCATGACCATGTCATCTGCTTCGAACTTCATATGTTCGAGAGCATAGGATGCATCAGATTGTCCTGTTGTTATCTGAGCTCTGCCTCTGTAGAGTCTACAGCTGCTAGTATGGAATGGCTTTGGAACTGATGTTGGAATTCGCGCGATGGCAACCACAGAATGCCCATTCAGTCTCACGTAGGATTCCTCGATTTGCCGCACGGTACGTCAAGCGCCACAGCATGTTCTGAAGTCAAGCATTGCCCATGCTGGCGTAATTAGAGTATGGCTAAGGAGCAGAGAATATTGTAGTGTATTGTACATCTTTGAATGTTCAAGCAAGCAAACGCATCTCTGATCACGTGTCGAGCTTCTCGGGCCGACTTGGCCGAGCAATCGATTCTTCCACTTCTCGCGCGTCGCAAGCCTCGTCTCCCTCTTCATCTCGACACTCCCGATCGACAACCAGCGACAATGTCGTGGAGACAGAATCTCGGTCAGACTGGTGCGAACACCATTCCGCTTGGCCCACGGCGACGATTCGGTGGCGACGATGATGGTGCGCCCACTGATGAAGCGCCGCGCGATATGAAGCGTGGCCGCAGCCCAGAGCGCAAAGAACCAGAACTGAACCCAGACGGCACCAAGAAGCGTCGCAAGCGCAATCGATGGGGTGACGCAGCTGATAACAAGGCCGCTGGTCTGATGAACCTGCCGACCGCTATCACTGCGCCCATGACTGCTGAACAGCTGGACGCCTACGTTACCCACTTGCGAATCGAGGAGATCAGCCAGAAGCTCAGGATTAATGATGTTGTTCCTGCTGATGGCGACAGGTGAGTGCTCTCCATAAGCTCTCAGTCATTGTTCAATGAGATACTGACTACTGCTCTAGATCACCCTCCCCTCCTCCACAATACGATAACTTCGGTCGACGTGTCAACACTCGCGAGTACCGCTACCGCAAAAGATTGGAAGATGAACGACACAAATTGATCGAGAAGGCGATGAAGATCATCCCCAGCTACCATCCGCCATCTGACTACAGGAGACCTACCAAGACCCAGGAGAAGGTCTACGTACCGGTCAACGACTATCCGGAGATTAACTTCAGTATGCTTTCTAACCCACTAACCCTCTCTTTTGCTCTGCAAATATTCATTCTGCACACTTTGTTCACGGCGATCAAAAGTCGTACTAACCCCTTTGCACTAACTCACTCTGCACACTCCAAAGAAACAATGACTAACACTTAGCTTTTTCTACTAACAGTCGGTCTACTCATTGGTCCACGTGGTAACACGCTCAAGAAGATGGAAACACAGTCTGGCGCCAAGATCGCTATTCGCGGAAAAGGATCCGTGAAGGAAGGAAAGGGCAAATCTGATGCTGCTCACGCTAGCAACCAGGACGAAGACCTTCATTGTTTGATCATGGCAGACACTGAAGAGAAGGTCAACAAGGCCAAGGAGCTCATCCACAATGTCATTGAGACGGTAAGTGCGACCAATATTCCCCACTTCATGCGCAATGCTAACATGCAGCAGGCTGCCTCGATCCCCGAAGGACAGAACGAGCTCAAGCGCAATCAGCTTCGTGAGCTTGCTGCTCTCAACGGTACCCTCCGCGACGATGAAAATCAGGCTTGTCAGAACTGCGGAGAAATTGGACACCGCAAGTACGACTGCCCACAGCAGCGCAATTACACTGCCAACATCATTTGCCGCGTCTGTGGCAACGCTGGTCACATGGCTCGCGATTGTCCAGATCGCCAGCGAGGTAGCGATTGGCGTAACATGCCACCGCGTCGCGGTCCAGAGAACGCTCTCGACAACGACTACGAGAAGCTCATGAACGAAATCGGCGGAGGAGGCGACACCACAAATGCGTCCAGACAGATCGGCTGGGACGGTGGAAACCCAGAAGCAGACGCCAACGGTGGCGCACGACCGGCTGCCCCATGGCAACGCGGACCAACCGGTGCTCCTGCTCCGTGGCAACAACGTGCAGAGCCAGGTGGTGGCCCAGCTCCTTGGCAGCGACAGAGCCGCGACGACGGCAATGGATATGGAGGAGGCTACAATGGAGGCCCACCCACTGGTCCTGCTGGCGGAGCTGCGCCCTGGGCTAGAGGAGGCGGAGGCGGAGCTCCATGGCAACAGCCTCAGCAGCAACAAGCGCCGTGGCAACAGCAGCAACAAGCACCATGGCAGCAGCAGCATGGAGGCTACGATGCGCCACCACCTCCGCCTCCAGCTGATGTCCCGCCGCCACCACCAAGCGACATTCCACCTCCACCACCTCCGGCATAGGATGCTGATGAAGCTGGTCTGAAGGAGAAATACATTGCTGGAGCAGGCAAAGATACTCCATTACCGATTCGAAGCAAAGAAACGCCATCGAGCGCACGCGTATAAGTGACGTTGAGTAGCTACTAATACATAGGGCTCACGCAAGACCGCTTTGAGAAAATGCATATTGAGATTGTAGTTAGTCCTTGAATGAAACTCTCAGTTGAGACTCTTGTGCACTGTCACTGTCACCATTATATTGCTACACAACTATCTACGTAGCTATCCATCTGTGTAGTCCTTCAAGTCACATGTTCGCCTGAGCCTTTCGCGTTGATGACCTCATCTGAGCGTCTTGAAGCCTAGACGGCATCGAATACATCTTCTACTTTTCTCTTTTCCACCGCAACCGCTTTCATCCCATAGTCAGCGGCAATGATATTGCTGGCATACTTCCACAATGGGTGTCACAGGCCTGTGGCAGATACTGCAGCCCTGCGCGCGGCCCATCAAGATCGAGACGCTGAATCGCAAGCGACTTGCCGTGGACGCCAGTATCTGGATTTACCAATTCCTCAAAGCCGTGCGCGATAAAGAAGGAAATGCGCTACGCAACAGTCATGTCGTTGGCTTCTTCCGGCGTATCTGCAAGTTACTCTTCTTTGGCATTAAGCCAGTCTTCGTTTTCGATGGCGGCGCCCCGGCGCTCAAGAGACAGACTATCCGAGCTCGCAAAGCAAGAAGAGAAGGCAGGCGTGAAGATGCTGCCCAGACCGCAGCCAAGATCTTGGCCAAGCAGATGCAGCATGCCGCCGAAGAGGAAGAGACGCGGCGAAAGGCGGAGCAGGAGCGTGGACAAGGCACAGCGCAGCAAGAGGAAGAGGCCGTGCCTGATGAGGGCTTGGTCTACGTCGACGAGCTGCAGATGACGCAGCAAGAGCGCCAGCAGAACCGCAAGTTCCGCAAGAAGGATGCATACCATCTGCCAGACTTGGACGTGTCAGTGAGCGAGATGGGCGGACCAAACGATCCTCGTGTCATGTCTCTTGAGGAGTTGCAAGCCTACGCCAGACAATTCGATACAGGCGAAGAACTCAATGTATACGACTTCTCCAAGATAGACTACGACAGTGCTTTCTTTATGTCTCTGCCTGCGTCGGACCGTTACAACATATTGAATGCAGCTAGGCTCCGCAGCCGTCTGCGTATGGGATATTCAAAAGAGCAGCTGGACACCATGTTTCCAGATCGCATGGCTTTCTCTAGGTTTCAAATCGAGCGTGTTGCCGAGCGCAATGAGCTAACTCAGCGACTCATGAATCTCGAGAACTACGATGGCATGGAGTTTGGAGGCGGCAGGATTGCTGGCGAGAAAAGCAGAGAATACGTCCTAGTCAAGAACGATGGTGTTGAGGGTGGTTGGGCTCTCGGCGTGATTAGTGATGAGGGCAAGGAGGAGAGGCCTATTGATCTTGATCGGCCTGCACCACGAATGAAGGCCGAGGACGAGGATTGGGAAGACGATGACGACTTCGAAGATGTTCCTATTGAAGGGCTGAATCGCTTACCAAAGCCGAAGCCACGGCATGAGCAAATGATGGACGAACTTTCAAAGCAGCGTCGAGCAGTCTATCAATCAAGAAGGGGCGGTGGGCGGCGCAGACCGAAAGGCAAGCCCGCACAGCCACGAAATGAGCTGTTCGTACAAGATAGCAGCGAAGAAGAAGCCGAGGAAGCCGATGCATGGGAAGAAGTTGAACCCAATGCAGAGCTCTTCGAAGAGGACGAACAGCAAGGCTCTGGAGACGAAGAGCTGCAGAGAGCCATTGCCATGTCCCTCGAGAAGAATGGCGATGAGGACCGCGCAGAGACTAATGCACCTGATCAAGATTCAGAAGACGATGATATGCTAGAAGTGTTCAAGCAGACTGCTGCTGCTGAAGCTCGACCAATTCCGAAAGGCAGTGGCAGAGACATTGCAAGTATTGTCAACAAATGTGCCTACAACATCGCTCCCGAAAGTCGAGAAGTCACCTCGTTCGGTGTGCCTACACAGAAGTTGGACACCAGTGACGAAGATGACACCATGGACTTTCAAGCCGCACTCGCCGAGAGCCGTAAGAATAAGCGCAAGACCAGTCCGCCTCGCCGCCAGAAACCAGCACCGGCACCTGCAAAAGAAGCGACTGCCAGCGACATTGCGAAGAAAGCTGGCTTTAGTGGACCACTGCCTTTCGAAAAGTTAGACCTCGGAACTTCACTACTCGGAAAGAAGAAAATGCAGGAACGAACAGAAGAGGCGGCTGGCGGGTTTGAGAATCCGGCTCTTGCTCAGAAGGAACAGAAAGCTGCAGGGCCTCTTCCTCCTTGGTTTTCAGGCGACGTAGAGAAGGACATGAAAGCTCAGCGGGATCTTGAGCTCGAAGATCGACAAAGGGCAAGAGAATTCAACAAGCAATTCATGTTCCAGGAGCGAGATGCACCGACGATCAGGAGGGGTGATACTGGAGAAGTCATCGATCTTGATGTTGACGATGAGAACGAGACAAACGATCCCAAAGAAAGCGAAGTGATAGATCTTGAAAAGGCGTATGAAGATCATGCATCGAATGATCGAGAAGATGTCAACATGGGCGACATGGCTGACGAGGTGCGAGCAGACCCTCCTCAGCCAGTACAGAGGGCATCGCCTGCCACAAAGCCTCAAGAACCTGCGGATATTGGAAAGGCTGCCTCAAAAGACACAGGTCCGGCAGCCCCCAGTACCATGAGCACGAATGTAGCGCAAGAAGCGCTACCCATTGAGCACGAAGATTCAGATGAAGAGATGATCGAGTGGAGCGACAGCGATCGTGAAGATCACGGGAGTCACAAATCTGCACCTTCTAGCGACCTTGCCGCCGAGCATACTGAGGGGAGTCGGGCAACAGCTATTGACAATTCAAGGTCTCGCTCTCCATCGCTGGAGTTCGAAGATGTTTCTGCGCCGACTGCAGTAGACCAAAGAGCAAAGCGCGCAGCTCAATCTCGCTCACCTTCAGCAGAGCCAGAGTTCGAAGATGTTGGCATCCCCGATGCATCCAATGTAGATGATCTCGGTGAGTTGTTGGAAGAAGAAGACGCTGTGCACCCTCATCACACCTCGGGCCTGGTAGCTCAAGAGACAGTTCCTGAGGACGACGACTTCGAAGACTTCTCCGATCCTGACGAAGCAGAAATGCTGCGCAACCTGACCATCGAAGCGGAAGAGCATGCTCGCTTCGCCAGCACTCTGAACAACAAGTCTCAGGCACAAAATATTGCCGACTACGAGAAAGAGCTCAAGCAGCTTCGCAACCAACAGAAGAAAGACCGCCGTGATGCAGACGAGGTCACTCAAACCATGATCCAAGAATGTCAAGCTCTTCTACGACTCTTTGGACTTCCCTACATCACTGCACCAATGGAAGCCGAAGCTCAATGCGCCGAGCTTGTGCATTTAGGACTCGTCGATGGTATTGTGACCGACGATTCTGATTGCTTTCTCTTCGGAGGAACGAGAATCTACAAGAACATGTTCAACCAAGCCAAATTTGTCGAATGCTACCTCACTTCAGATCTGGAGAAGGAATTCGATCTCACCCGAGAGAAGCTGATATCAATTGCACAGCTTCTTGGTTCTGACTATACAGAAGGGCTTCACGGCGTAGGAGCCGTCACTGCTCTGGAGATCATTTCTGAATTTTCGGACCTTGAAGCGTTCAAGCAGTGGTGGACCGGCGTCCAGACGGCAGTCATACCAAAGTCTGCTGACCAAGAACATCCCTTCCGACGGAAATTTCGAAAGAATGCCACAAAGCTGTTCTTGCCGCCTTCATTCCCGGATGCGCGTGTTGCAATGGCTTATTCGAAACCAGAGGTCGACTCCAATCCTGAAGCTTTTCAATTCGGCGTCCCAGACCTCGACGCTCTACGATCATTCTTGATGGCAACAATTGGATGGACCCAGGAGCGTACAGATGAGGTTCTCGTGCCAGTCATCAAAGATATGAATCGAAGATTAGATGAGGGCACCCAAGCCAACATCACCGCTTTCTTCGATGGCGGCGTAGGCATCGGCGCTGCTGGGAGAAACGAGAAAGGCGAAGCGTTCGCACCGAGAAAGAGAAACCAAGGAAGTAAGAGAATGGGAAATGCGCTCGGAAAGATGGCGCAAAGAGCGAAGGTGAAGAAGGGCGAAACAGTGCCAGAAGCGGAGGGTGATGAGGCAGATAAGCCGCGCACTGGAGGTGATCATGACGCACCAGCAACGCGAGGTACCGCAGCCAAAGGCCAGAAGAGACGTAAACCAAAAGCTGCAGAACAGACAGCTGCATCCGCAGACGATGAGAGCGACTTCGCCGAGCCTAGCAAGAAGAAGACGAAACGCAAGTCCAGGACCGGCGGTCGAAAGAGAGCTGCACAGCCTGATGATGAGCAGAATGACTAGATGGAGAAATGATGATGAATGCAAAATCGGCTACTGCGATCTGCGCTTGAACGTCTTGTTCGCCAATGCTCGAGATTTGTGGTATTGGAAAGCAAGCATCAGCTCTGAGCGTGATTCCGCCAGTTCCCCAAATGATCTAACTAACATCTACAGACCGTCTTGTGCGTACAGGAAAGCGCTTTCTAGCGCTTCCTTTCCGTCGACTTCATCGAGGGAGTGTCTCTGCAATTCGCACCAAAGTTCGTCCACAGCTCGCGAGAGATTCTGAGGAGAAGCGGACACGGAGTACTGTTGAGTCTTGTCTTGGCTTCCTGTATGCGCAAGACGCTCTGTATTGATGCGACCCGTCACATCCAGGATCCAGCTTCGCCCGAATGATTTGATTTCTCGGGAATGTGACGTCGGGGCAAGGTGCCGTCGGAACAACTTCTCAGGTGGCAGCTACCGATGTAAGCAAGTTCGAAGGAGAGCAGAAGATCACGATGGCGTGCTTTTGAACGTTGTCAGCCTGTAAGAAGTGCGCTCGCATCTTTTGACGTGCGCAAGCGTAACTACAAGTACTGCTGTAACGTTGATCAATTTATCATGCTACATGGTATGGCAGAGCTGATACAGTGAGAGCAGGGCAATTGCGGCAATTGCTTCGAAAGTGGTAATTGCCGAAACACGATCTTTGGCCTCCACCGCATTTCCTTCCGAGACACGTCACCTTTGACTTCATTCCAGGCCATCCCCATTTTCGATGCTACGCAGCATCAAGCCCCGGAGCCGGTGCATTCGATCTTTGTCTCATGACTAGGATGACCAGGAACGGTTTCTTCTGTCGGTCATGTCTTGATCAACGATACCAACTCTCAGAAACGCGTGAGCTGTGCGAAGGCCTTGCAACAGCGCAGCAGCTGGTTCACTCAGAATTATACTTCTGTGCCTGCATACTCGCGGACCCAGGCATATGCGAGTCTTTGGCCAGTATAGAGAACATACCTAGCAGCAGATTTTTCGTCGTCATATTTGCTCGCGGTTCCGTGTTATCGGAGAGCAGCAGCGCTGCAATCCTATCCCAAGCGCTTCCTGCCTGAGCTTTCTTCACAAGGCTTGTCCTATGATCCACTTCCGACTTGCAAGTCAAGTACGAAAGTCACATCGCGCAGAATCTATGTCCAGCATGCCATCACTCCCAAGTTATTGCTCCCGGGAATATCATGGCCGTGGGCCACTTTTGACAATAACTGGGAGCAATCGCATAGGGCGGTCGCTGGCCAGACTTTAGGAGATGAGAGCATTCAAGTCTAATGGAAATACAGCTCGGCAATATTCTCATCACCAGCTAAGGTACCTACAGTAGTGTTGGAGCGCGATTTCCGATACGATACAGCATTTAATTCAGAGAGTCAGCTCTAAGATCGTCACACACAGGCATATTAAATCCTGCGATCAACACTTGTTACATGAGCTTAGTCGTCTGACCATAGAAGACACGCTGATTTGTTCAGGAGATGCCTCCGCACTGAACGGCAGAACTCATCATTTTGTCGTAAAAGTTCGGCAAACTGGGCGAGCTCTCATTTTTGGCCGAAGCGCCTCAAAAACCTGGGGACGGGTGATCGACATCTGCAGCTTATATCCGCCAGAATTCTTCTATTGGACACCAATCTGGCCCAAAAGGCGACCAGCATGTCGGATGGTTCACGGCTCATCAAAGCTTCCACTAATACACGTGAAGCGGAAATAACTGTTGCTCAGGTTCTGGACGTGCGTCGCGCCAGACGCCGATGCCATGTTCAGGTGGCGCTTGTGGTCTCGAGCGGGGCCCCATGGCCCAAACGACCTCCTACATGGATGGACAAAATGACGCTGAAGCAAAAACGTGAACACACTCATTATTGGACTTCCTTCTAGCAAGATCTCTTCCTTTCTCAGCGCACGAAAATTCATTTGGAACATCCCAAGACTCAAGTCAGAAACATTGCTATTAATGCACTTGGCTCAGAATGCCATGTCCGATAAACCATCACCGACATTTGCAGACGAAAGAGTCTGTCGATTCATATCCGACCCATCGCACAAGGAAAATCTGTCAGGGAGAGTTCGAGCAGCATGTCTAACTTGTCGAAGAAAGAAGATAAAATGTTCTGGCGAAAGAAATTGTCGAACCTGTCGAGAGAAAGGTCTTTTCTGTGAAGGTTTTCCAGCAAGAAAGCGGCTGAAGAGGGAGGGTGGCTTTGAAAGCATCCTTGCCCCGGTTCCTGCTGGTATTGATCGGAAGGGAAAGGCCGGTCTCGTCAAGAAAAGCAGTCCAAAGCAATCAAAACAACCTCTACATTCAGCAGCGGCTGACCACAACGGCCTCCTCGAGACCATGCACCAGGACTCGAGACAATCGTCATCAGCCGACGAGCACTCTGCAGCAAGTGCGGAGCTGGGACAGCGGGCTGCCATCGACGCCAAACATCACACGAGATCCTTACGTCAAATGGAGGCTCTTGCACCTTACCAAGTTGACAGCTGGAGGCTGGAGGAACACAGTTCTCGTGCGCAGTCATCAACGCTGCCTCACCAGGTAGCAACACCTCCGACCGATTACATCACATCTGCTCCACCCGAACAAACATCATTCGATTGGACAGACATGCAGGGTGAAGAAGATTGGTGGACAGATCGTATGGTTGATGCCTCGGGTCTAAGCAGACGGCAAACAATCGCATCTTTCTTACCATCCCCAGGTGGCAACCAATTCGAAAGCAGATATGAGGTACCACAACCGTACATCGGACCATTCGACGACCTAGCACTCCTTCTCGCAACTAGTCGTGCGCCCACTGTTCCTAGCTCGAGCGCCGCAGACTTCTCATCTTGGTGGGACGTCAGCAGCATGACCCCGGCTTTTCTCGAACAAGCGCAAGGTGTAGAACGGGAACCTCTTCCGCCGCCTTTCCAACATACACCAATATCACAGTGCTCCGAAAGAGAAGCTCATCAGCAGTCGACGAATGCGTTCTTCGACCATCTCTGGAACAATCTGCCACCTGAATGATTACGTAGTACAAAAACATCATCTTAAGATTCTCTGGTCTGGATATTCAAGTATGCAAACAACGCCATCCCATCATAACCCGAGAACTTCCCAAGCCAGCGCTGGGTGCTCACTTCTGGAGCTTGCAAATAACTCCAAACCTCCAGTGACTGCATAATCATGGTACCGTCGCTCGCTGCCCTTCAACGCAGCTAGTTCATGGAGAGGTTGCAACGATCGCGGTGATCAATGAGGATCATTCATCGGACCACGAGACGCCAACCTATTCGTTCCTCGTCTCTACCGCCTTCCGCAAATGCTCCTGTCTGGCCTTGCCGTATGCGTCCTTGGTGAACAGCTCCTCCCCGAGCTTGCCGATCTTCTCTGCTTCGTCGCCGCACATCTCTTGCTCGAGCAAGTCTTGTGCGGAGATCAGCTGTTGACGGATTTGATCAGCTGTCTTGGTAGGTGTTCTGAATCCAGGCTGGACACCTTTAAGCAGGTCGGCTTTCTCCTCGCAGGCGCCGAGGAAGTCGTCTTTTCCGAAGATGTCACAGCCGATGTCGAAGACGAGTTTGGCAATCGGCTTCTCGCCGATGTTGAGAATGGTCGTGATGGTAGAGAGAAGTGCCTTTTCGGCGCGGCGGAGGGCGGATTTGGCGAGATCTGGAGCCTTCAAGTGGTGTCAGTCAGCTGTGCTGGATACCAAAGAATTGAGTGCAGTGATTTACCATCTTATTAAGGTCGGTTTCAGATGGGTACAGTTTGAGCTGGGGTCTTGAAGCTTGTTGGAGGAGGTCGATGAGGTGTAGAATGGGTATCGTATTGAGTGGCGATAGTGTGGTTTTGTGTAGAAGAGAAAAGTGTATGGATTGACGAAAGGCTTTCTTTTAAGGTCAATTTAGGCAGGCTGTTCACATGCTGACTGCGGCCCGAAGGCATGTGAGTGAAGAGATGCACAAGACTAGGTTATACCGAGGCTAGCCATTGGCATGTAGACTCACCAAGCGACACGAAATTGAACGCATCAATTTAAGAGTCATATGAGTTAAAATTGTTATATAGAAAGTCCAGGGTTTGCTGAACGAGCCGTGGACAATGGCATGTCCATTGCCTTTCCAGTTTCCGGCCCATGATCTGCGCAACAAATGCCTCTGTGGAGATTTGAGGCAGTGTCTGGCTTCAGAAGTCTCAAGATAACACGATCAATGGAAGAGTTATATTGAAAAATGTTGTCCCGTTAAATGTAACGGCCAGAAGTAAATCTTACTGGTGGATGATTCCATGTATCGGGAGAGGCATTGTTCGACAACAGCATCATATGTCCTTGACATGATCTTCCAGATCAGAGCCTTGCTATGTCCACAAACGTGATGTTCTGAACCTTTTCGAGACTGTTTCGACGTATGGGCTAGTCTTGGCCGGAGAAGGCGCCCAAGCTTCAGCTTTCACATGCGAGCCTTGGCATTTTTCCACCACTGCAATTCTTTCATCAAGTATTTCGAGTTTGACTCCTCGGGTCTCACAAGACCCGTACGAGTTCTTTCCTCGACTTCAGCGTCATCTACGTCACCTGTAAACAAGCTGCTCTGCGCGTCCGCGTCCCACTACTTCTCGAATGTAAACAAACCCAAGTGGGCCGTCCCGTCTTGGAGTCATCCCGCCCACAAACGATTCTAGTCGCGTTTCTGCTTCGTCTGGTCTTCCCAACACCCAAACACTTCCTTCTCAGTAAGGTCGTGATAAGCCGACGGCGGCAAGGAGCGGCCTATCTGTTACAACGAATGTGCCTCTGGCGAGAGCGACAAACAGCTCTTCAGTACGTGCTACCAACACTGCCGCATGAACTTGCTGCTGACCTTCCACCACAGTTGACTATCAACCGCACTCCTTCAAGGACTTGTCCTGATAGATCGGATCCAACAGCACTCTGCATCGGCGTTGCCACTCATGTGGCTCCTGCTTCCAGAGCCCGAAAAGGGGGGCCAAGAGTAACTCCACGTATCTATGCTCAGTCCTGCTGGGAGGAGTGGATAGCCGCCCTGCTGAAGGTGAATACAAGTCGCCGAATCGAATCGAGTGTATGGAGATCTAGACGCGATGAGTCGGTATGGTATGTAATCACCTTCATCTGCACCTTTCGATGACTGAGCCCACTAATTCGCACAGGTATGAGCATCATGGGTACGATGCGAGACCTAGACAGCCAACACCCTCCCTTCTTCCGCGTGGTCATCCGGCGGCTAGATCAAGACAACGTTCTTCAACAACTTCTCCTCCATAAGATTTTGCTTGAAGCGCTTCGTCAAATCATGTCTTTTCGACTTGAGAGAGCCTGCAGTAGGTGTTCTACTCGGAAGGCAGACTGCGTCTTGCTGTCTCTGGGATACTGAACAACCGAAGATGGCGGTACTGATGACACACCATTTTCACTTCCTCATTGCGAGAAGCTGAAGTCCACCCACTGCTTGCCAGCTGGAGACACAAACAAGGGATCGCACTGCGCAGCGCTCGGATTTCTTGAACTTGGAATGGTCGTGGTCATCTGAGGGATTCGCTCATTCAACATCGAGCGTGGTGTTGGTGATGGTATACGACCGGTAGGAGAAGCATTCGGTGTATGGGACACGAGAACTCCGATTGATGACAAAATGGGTGAAGCCACTATAGCGACAGCCTATGGTTCTCGCTGGCGATGATCCCTGATCTGACGGACGTTTCTCTCCCAATTCTTTTTTCATCGCGTTTGTCGGCCAACGGGCTGGATCTCGGAGAAGAAGAACATGGACTTCGTGAGGACGAGAAAGACCCAGCAGTCCGAACACCGTCTTGTCGTAAGGTATGCCCTATTGCTCAAGCGGCCCACACCTGCGATCATCCACGCAGGAAGGTCGTCTCTGTGCAGGTGAAAGCACAAGTCCGATGCAGTATTCCTGTCACTACTGCCGCAACCCCCCAGAACTGAGAAGCTGACGCAGCTATACAGCCTAGAATCTGGACTTGATACCATTGACCTATGCTGCTACACTCGCTGCCTGCATGGTCCTCAGTCAAAATCCTGACCCTCACCTATCACTGCTGACTCTCGAAACTTGATTCGAAGGCTCATCTACTCTTCCCATTGGAAGTCGATCGCAGCCAAAACGCCGAATGGCTCAATACGTCCAGTGTGGTACTTGCTGCGCCGATACCCTAAGGCGCGGATGCCGGACTCTCGCATACCGGTGGCGATGCAGACAATCTACAAGAAAAAGCTGCGTGACCAGAGATCTCTACATCATGCTAAGCCTTGTGGGCTTTCTGTTGCCGCGAGCACTGCGATCGCAAACTCGGGGTTCGAGGTTACGGTACTGCCACTACGCGCCATGTTCAAGCTGACTGACAACGGAGCCTGGTGCCCTCGTCTCATATGTCAGATTCTGCCATCAAATGGTTTAAGCTGAAAGAACACATACTATAGCACGACATCCCTCCCCGCAAAGCTTTCACCACCTCTTCGCCTTCCATGACTGCCTGATGGGTTTTCGCATGATCATCGAGCTCTTCCTTCGGCTGCTCCTTGTGCCAAGAAGGACATTGAAGCACGGGTATACGGTGTCCAATGGTCTGTGCCGTAAGACACACCACGTTGTTGCCACGAGTCTTGGAAACAGCAGAGCCAGCTGTTATCAGAGTTTGCAGGGACGCAACATGTGTAATCCAAGAACGAGAGGGAGTCAGTTTCGCAAGACCTCAAAATGGTAGTTTCTTGGAGCGGGACGATCGCGAACATTCACTTATCGTTCGCTTCAGCAGCCAATGACGATACCACATATTGTTGGACTGCCCGGGCAGCAAATTCGGCACAGCCCTTGCATCGGTCACAGGCACGGCGCAACAGCTCGGACCCACACTTGCCGACAAAGACTTGTGAAAGCGAGAAAAGTGCTGCATTTCTCCAACGTCTCTCGTTGTCGAGATACGAGTTCTGAATTGAAGAATGAACATAATATGCTGGAAGGCGTCATTGAAAGCCACAGTTGGTGAATGCGCTCCGCGAAAGGGAACCCTCGATTGTGGAGGCGTCTTGGCAACTCTGTTTTTGCTTTGAACCCTTGCCCGTACCCTCTAGCCGAAGACTTTTCGCAGCCATCATCCACTCAACCGTCGACCACCTTGACGCCGTCGGGCGATGGCATCACAGCCGCTCTGCATATTTGATAGAGTGGAGAAAAATGCTATATGGCGCGGACCGCAGCTACATCTACCACTACTACACGTCTTCTTCCTCTTCGATTGAGTGGTGATTGTTTACCCATCCCTGGCTGTTCAATTTCGCTGAGAGGGTTCAGCAGTTACAGATCTGGACCGAATGCTGGATCTTTGTTGAGTCTATGCCTCTTTTTAACGACGTGACGGCCTTTCCTGCTTACGAATTACGACTTTGCGCGATACACCTAGACGTGCTGTAACGACATCATGGCCTCCGATGAACATGAAAGCCCGTTTGCCAACGATCCGTACACATGGAATGGCCTGACGGGATGGAAGAGCTACCGCACCCTTCGCCCTTTTCGAGGCATGTATTGGGATGTCAGGCGACGACTTCCATACTACTGGAGTGATATTACAGATGGCTTCAACTATCGAACAATGGCAGGTACCGTCCGTATCTTCTTTGTCAATCTCCTTCCTGCGCTGGCATTCGAATTGGACATGTCGAGACGAACAGATGGCTTCTTCGGCATCAATGAAGCGCTGTTCTCCTCTGCCTTGGCCGCCTTAGTATTCAGTCTGCTATCATGTCAGCCTTTGACCGTGGTCGGGATCACTGGTCTGATCTCACTCTTCAACTACACCATCTTCGACATTTGCGTGGCTCAAGGCATTCGAGATCTATATCCGGAGTTCTTGGCTTGGGTGGCGATCTGGGCTGCAATCACACATTGGATGTCTTCCATTTTCAACTGGTGTGACTACATGCGATACATCACGGACTTCTCGAGTAACTCTTTCGGCACTTACGTGTCGATCATTTACATGAGTAAGTGGCAGTATGGCGCAATTTGGGAATTTCACTGACTCGTTTCCAACAGTCAAGGGAGTTGAAGAACTAGTCGCTAATTTCGATCAATCGAACTTGGCCGCTGGCTATCTCGGTATCATTATCGCTCTATGCTTCTGGGCAACAGTCACCTGGCTTGAGAACATGGGCGACACGATTCTCTTCAAGCCATACTACCGCAAGCTACTCTCGGACTACGCTTATCCCATCGCAACGATATTTTGGACAGGATTCTCGCACATACCTGGTCGCATCAAGAACGCTGGCCTACCACGAATCCCTCACACTCGAGCTTTCTATCCCACCCTTGACCGACCGTGGTTGATTGAATTTTGGAATTTGCCAGTGAAGTGGGTGTTCGTCGCGCTGCCGATCGGAATCTTGCTCACACTGCTTTTCTACTACGATCACAACGTCAGCTCACTCACAGCTCAAGCCAAGCAATTCCCGTTGAAGAAACCAGCAGGCTTTCACTGGGACTTTTTCCTTCTCGGTTGCACCTCATTCGCAGCAGGAATAATCGGTATTCCATTGCCCAATGGTCTGGTTCCGCAGGCGCCTGTGCATACCGACTCGTTGGTGGAGTACACTGATGTGCTTAGCGTGACCAAAGAGAAGGAAGACGATGCTCCCGACGACCAATGGCTCAAACGAAATCACAAGAAGATTGAGGCGGTGCAGGTTCGCGAGCAGCGAGTGTCACATTTCCTCATGTGTCTTGCTCTAGTAGGCTGCATGACAGGTCCATTACTGATCGTCTTGCATACGATGCCACTCGGACTCTTCGGCGGCGTTTTCTTCGTTGTAGGCTGGAGCGGTATTCCTGGATTCAACACCACCCAAAACCTGCTCTACTGTCTAAAAGAAAAGCGATTCATCGATCCAAATGACCCCCGCAATACGCTGAAGAGACGAAGGATCCTCCTCTTCACATTCTTCCAAATGTTCGGCGTCCTCTCAAGTGTGGCAATTTCACAGACCATCGCTGCCATCGGATTCCCCGTTATAATCACAGCACTGATTCCGCTCAGATGGGTCATCCTACCAAGAATTTTCACAGAGCACGAATTAATGGTTCTGGACTCACCCACAGCAGACTCCGACGTCGTGCTTTGTTCTATGGGAGGACAACCCGAAAGACCCGAAGTACGAATGGCTCGAGAGCGTCGAGAAAAGCGCGACCAGGATGGCGATGGCGAAGGACAAGAAAGTCAGAAGAGTAGCGGCATCAGCACAAAAGCTGCATCACCTGGCATGAGATCGAGAGATAAGTTCAAGGATGAAGAGGAATTAAAATATGATGAGCGAGAAAAGGAACGTGAGTCGGAAGGTATTAAGCCTACGCTGAATACTGGACATAATTAGAGCGAGGTGATGAATTCTGAATTTCAAAAGCTTTGCAGAATGGAGAAGAGATTCACTCGCATAGACAGTGCTACTTTGATTTGATTGAGACGATATCCCGCAAGGCGATGGCGTTAATTTGTTCATTAGGTTCATTACCAAGTCATCAACATCTACACCTTTCTCAAATCTCCGCCTCCCCCGTCGCCTCCGGCATAGCCTCCGCATCCCTCTTAGTATAAAACGGATTACTCATCCCCGCCTGTCCCAACCAATTCGTCTTCTTCGGAGCCGCCGCAGGTTTCGGCTTAGGTTTCGCAGGTGCAGCCTTATACTTAATCCTCCAAGTCTGACAATTTGCTTTCCCATAAAACGCATGACCCTTGGATTGCGCACACATACTATAGAACTGTTTATGACAGTAGATTTTCGGAACCCATTGTGCTGGACGACAGGCGTTTAAAACTGAGCCGTCGATCCAGACTGAGGCTCCGCCGGTTGAGTAGCCTTGTTTTGCGTATTGCGAGGGGATTTGGAGGTTGGTGATGGCGCAGAAACGGTTGATTGCGTTCCAGGCTATTGGGTGTTTGGAGCGGCAGGTTGAACTGTCGTCTGCTGAGACTAGGAGGGCTCCTATGAGGAGGGTGAGGAATGCGAGGATCCTCATGTTGTTGGTTAGAGGTTAAGAAGTTGAGATTGGGCCCGCGATGGGATACTTAATTAGTTCGCAGGGATAAAGCTGGGGTTGAGTATGTCCTGCAAGCGTAGTAGAAGTGTACCATGATATTGTTCTTCCCAAAGCTTGGCGTTGTTCAAAGACAAAGAGCATCCTTGGCGAGCGAGCGATACAAAGGAATTCTTTGCATATCGTACGTCTCCAGATGTCTGTAGATGCCTAAGTTTTGGTTGAGGATCGAGGTCTTGCAGGAAATGGATGCTTATGCTCAAGTTTGCCTGATTTCGGCCTGTTCTTCGGTTGTGGTCTCTAAACTTGGTCAGTTGGAAGCGAGAGCCTTTGAGGTCGCCTCGATTCCATCTTGATCCAGTAGCTATTTCATACTTGGGAAGCCAAGCAACTCTTAGTAAAAGACTTGTGACACTATGCAAGGGAAGAGCCATTTCCGCGGCTTCTTCGGCCACCTCTCCACTGAACGCCTTCGCTAATGCCATCTCATCATGCTCTTCCTGTTTCCCTATCCATGTCTCTGCTCACACGCGGCCCGCCCGTCCAGCTTGGATGATCTCGCCTGTATGAGGATCGTCTGCTCGTAACACAGCCCATCCTCGGCCGTCTGCTTTAGCCAGTGTGAGCTCCAGCTTTGTTCCCATAATCTTGAACTTGCTCTCGCCAGACTTGATGGGCCCGAAGAGCTCCATTTTCGACGCATAATGCTTCTTGTCACTTGTATGCAAGTCAAGATCCACCTTTGTACCGTCGTCGCTGAATTCTACCTTGGACCGATCCTTATCGATTTTCTTGAGATATAGCGAGGCAATGACAGTGGTGGCGGTCTGGTAAAAGTCGTTGCGAACGTCTTTGAGCTCTTCCTCGGAATCTTGATCCTTCTTCTTCCCCACAAATAAATGTCTTGACTTTGTTTTGCATCCTTGAATCTTCATGAACTCGTCAAACTCCAGCACACGGCGTTTGCAGCACGTCCAGCCTTTGCTTCCCTCATGGAATAGTGCTGCACCGGGATGATGCACACATTCTTCTTCGTCTCTGTCTTGGCCTGCCTTGTAAGATTTTCCACACGCCTTTCTCTTGCAAGTGGCTCCGTCCGGCACAGGAATGCTTGGGTCGTCGTCCTCGTCTTCGGGCGGCGCAGGAGTCGCAGCTCGAGGGGTCTGCGCAGCGACGGGAGCTCTCGCAACGGGCGGAGGTAAAGAGTCGTTTGCGGTGGGTGTCGGAGCAGCAGCAGCAGCCTTGATCTTCGCATCGAGCTCTTCGGCGGTCTGCTTGGGTCTCTCGGCGAGAGCAGGCTGTTCGTCGACGGTGCTATGCTTGCCAGTAGTGCATGGCGGAATGCTCATGAACTCGTCGAAGGTGAGCACGCGAGGCTTGCAGCACTTCCATCCTTCATCGTAATCAGCTTGTCTGTACTAACGAGGGAACTATTGATTGAGAGGCGGGCCTACCTTTCTGACCTTCGTGGAACTCTGGTGGCCTGTTCAGGCATACAGTTAGCCATTCTGGTTTCTCTCACCTGCTAGAACTAGCTGACGTCCAGGCACGTTCATTAAGGTGCCTCGCCAGATACACGGCACTATTCTTATTACTCACCCTGGATGGTAAACACAATCCTCGTCTGGATCTGTGAATACCTTTCCGCAGCCTTTGTGCACACACTTCTGCGCTTCGGCCATGATTTGTGCGATGTACAGCGACTGATAAGTGAGTGATTCACTTCTCCTCCATGTGTTATTGCCAGCGATCTATGCTGGCCTGATCGAATGCGAAGAAGACCTCTAGAACACTTTAGAAACCACAGTGAAGCTAAGACCAGCGGCGGGCGGCCGTGCGTCATCCGTGGCTCGTGCTGGATGCTGGATGGCGTCGCGTGAAAGATCTGGTCGAAAACACCTTTGCTTTGCGTACAAGTGTCTCACTCTCTTCACGAAAACAGTGCTCGATCACACGGAAGGATGAGGGCAACGAGGGCGCTCTTGCAGCACACTCTTAGACTGACACTATTTACTCATGACCACTGCTCCCTATGCCACTCCGTCAAGGGGGTTATGTCGAGAGTGTGGGATCGTAGGCATTTTGACTATCGCGAAGTCGACATTTTGGCTCCGAAAAACAGCAGATGGAAGAAGCTGTATGAGATGGATATTCCTGTTGTAAGTGTTGTAGGAGGTCTCCCATGGATTCTAGCTCAAGGCCTCGCAGGTCCACATTGATCGTACCGCTGTCCTCCAAACACAACATGACGAGACGACTGCCTCGGCGCGTAAGCTCAAGCACCGATTCACTGAAGAGCAGCTTGAAAAAGTTATGGATGAAGTCAAGAAGATGTGAATTGCCAGAGTCCTTCACAGATCTTGCTTGGTTGCCAGCCGCATTGCCGAATACCGAGCCCCTCCATGAACTCTTCCCAGTGATGTGAATGGTGAACGAAAGGATCACAGACCTATATCTACACCTGGGCAGTCGAGCCATTGACCTGGGATTCTGTTGCAATCTGAATATCCTACCCAATCTTACATCAACGACGACTAGGGCATCCAGATCGCAATGCAGGCTGCGAATAGACTACAGAAAGCCCTGAAGAGTGGGAGGCCCAGTCTGGGTGGGTGGCAGATGCTTCCCGGGGCCAATCTCAGCAGAGCTATAGCACGCACTCCTGGTCTTGATTGGTATGGAAGCATTGACTACTGAGAGACTCAGGGCTCGAGACACTGGCTGATCTTTAAGTCCTCGCGTTCAAGGATTTGCGTGGACACAGAGCACGGAAACATCAGCGATGCAGATATGCACGAGTCGGTCGCAGCGATAGCAGCCTGCGGGATCTCGCCTGTTGTGAGACTTCCAGAAGGCCAGCATTGGATGATCAAACGCGCTCTCGATGCTGGTGCTCATGGTATCATTATTCCTTTGCTGCAGTCCGTCGAAGACGCCAGGAATATCGTTAAGTTCAGCAAGTTCCCACCTCATGGCAATCGAGGTACGTTCATTATTACTAGACTTGTTTAAGCATGTAATGACCCGAACCATGATGTAGGACTGGGATCACCGTTTGCCATGGAAAAGTTCGCCGAGCAAGTTTCGAATCCCAAAGAAATCAGTCTGTCGCAGTACTTTCAGGAAGCCAACAATAGTATCGTTGTGATAGTGCAAATTGAAACTGCCTCGGCGCTGGAACAGATCGATCAGATCGCTGCAGTCCCAGGAATCGACGTATGCTTCGTTGGCCCGGTAGATCTCGGCAATAGTAAGTGTCATGGTGATGGCTGTCAGATTCAAGTTTGCTGATGGGTGTTGTTCGTCACTAGGTATCGGACACCCACCTGAGAACATTGGCGTATATGCTCCAGAGCTCGAAAATGCAATATCGAGAATCCATGCTGCTACTCAAGCGGCCGGCAAATATACTGCCATATATACTGGCAGCGGAGAGCAGGCCAAGAAATATGTAGATCAGGGCTTCAACATGGTGAACACTATGAATGATGTTGGAGCTATCCGAGCAAGTTTTGCCCACGCGGCTGCCGCTGCTGTGAAGCGGTAGTGTTGAAGACAAGAGCGCTCGAGATTGCAGTGAAAGGAAACACTGGCCTGCACTTGCTGAATGCAGTCTTCACTCGAGGAAGCTGCTGATGAGACCTGTTGTCGACTTCGGCGTTACACTGATTGCTTACCGCTCGCGTGGTACCACATTCACCAAACAACTTGCTGAAGCTCAAGCTTGATTTGAATGCTCCCAACTACTTCCCGCAGCCTGTAACACCGACCAACTGAAATCTTAGAGAAGGACTTGACAACTAAAGATAAATCATTCTGCATCCAACCAATACAGTTTCCCCTCAGGCGACGACGCGCGCAAACCTACAACGACATGTGTTTCATCGACAACATCCACTACATCTGTGGAGGCGAAGACCAAATCCTGGTCGAGCGTTGTGTGCTGCCATCGCTATGCATTCCGCATGTGCGCCGCACTTTGCACTCTACGACCGTGTGCGAGCTCTGTGGTCGAGCTTGGGAACTTAGCGCACTTACAGAGGAAGCATACGAAGCCGTCACTACTCCTTTGATCGAATCGCGTCAAGCGAGTGGCGGGTATTTTGGCTATTTCATGCAGTCCGAACCTGCCAGGCCGTCGCTGTGCCAACCGCAGGTACCTACTGCCTCGGATAAGATCGAAGTGCCAGAGCTATCGAGGAAGCAGTCACCCGAAGGTCCTTACTATTCTCACGAGATCTCAATCCCTATTCGAGAGCGGCCAGAGAGAGCTATAACTTCTCCAAACTTATGCTCGCCCTCGAGACGCCAGCATCTATATCAAGCGCAACTCCCATCCTCACCGCCACCGGAATCCGCCAATACAGCATCATTCGTATCACCGAAGGCACACTTGAGACGACACAGTTGTTGATGACCTGCCGAAAATGTCTACCAATCTGACTGGGCCCGCTCAGGATAATCAACAATGCGACTCCTCTGCAAAGGCTTCGGAGGATGTCACCTCCGTCGACGGGAAAGAGCCAAAAGCAGTCGATGAAAAGCTCATGCCTGAAAATGACAAGCAGACCGGAGGGGAAGACCAGCTACCGACAATCGACTACGGAGATGCGTAGAGCAGATTAACGATGTCGACGGCCGGAACAGCTGCTTTTCCCAGCTCCGGTACTGCAGTGCTGTGCGTGAATTACTATCAACGGCTCATCACCGAACAGGCTATTGACGCCATGCCCGGGGAGGCACAACGGAAGCTTTTTATCGACTTGACGATCGCCGCACTCAACAGCGACTACCTCAAAGAAGAGCCGTCCGGCCACAGCGAACAATATAGCAAGGGCATCCATTTCGTTCTCGCAGGATTACGCTCCAAAGATCTTCAATCCCTGAAGCCTGAGCATTTCCTGGAGAGTGTGGAAGATCCAGACCGGCGAGCCGAGATCTTGACCCTTGTTGGAAAACTTGTGAAGTTATTCGACGAACACGATCTGATGTTTGTTTGGAGCACACTGAAAATGCACTCATTGCTGGCATGGGTGTGCATGCTGCCTCCAGCATCGACATCCTCAGAAGCTTTTGCGAAAGAAGTCTCAAGTCAAAACGACAAAGAAGCGAAGCCTGCATCAAAAGCCGGCCAGAAGACGTCGCAAGATCGCAATCAGTATTTCAGCGAGGTTTCGGAATTTGAGCAGAAATTGAAACTTCAATTTCAGCGACTACAGAGCGGGCCGGAACCAATTCCTACCCCAGAGAACACGCCAAGCGTCTCAGATATGAAGATTTTTGCAACCGTAGACGCCCTTACGGAACTACAGTCATGGCATCCCGATCTCTTCCAACTCGACGTAGAGTATGTCGAGCTCTTGGCGATAAAAGCAAACCGTGAAGCCTGTGTGGCTTATAGCGAGGCCGAACTGTCTCAATGGACCAAGGTCGTCAAGCACGAAGCAGAATTCATGCGAGGACAAAGCGAGCTAAAGCGCATCTACGACGCTGCCGATGACGTTCGCAGTGCCATTTGTAGTTATGCGGGCGAGCTCAAGGAGCTCATTGATATTAGGGCAGAATTGTGCGAAGCTGAGATGCAGATTGCATCCCATCTTGCAAGGAAGAAGATTCGAAGGGAGTTTGGGATGTCATGAGTGGGATCGTGTGATGGCTCTGATGTCGGAGAGCGTCCTGATGGTCTCAACGTTGAAGGCGATGCAATCTCGATTGTTGGATGTCATATGGCAGATGCCACGTTCACTGGAGAAAAGGAGATCGATATTGTAACACAACTCTAGATCGATCGCTCGATAGCTGCAATGCTATTCAAGCAGACCAAAGTCCTCGCGTCCCATAACCAACCTGCTTCCGACCCGTGAAAATGTGCCTCTGCGATGTCTTCATCTACACACCCTGTAACCATTTGACCTCACACTTGCGCAAAAGATGCCATCGCTCACCCTTCTGCAAGATCAGATTCAAAACGCCTCGAAGAGTGGCATTCCCCTGCACTTCGTGCATCTTGGAGCAGATGGTACTCAACGGCGCCAGTCTTGCGGACCTGAGGTCTCGAGCCAGAAAGGAAGATTTTTGGCAAAGAGCTGAAGTCGGATGGCGTAGTCAGGTTTTGAAGGATTACTATTTGATGATGATCGATCAGGTCGCTGGTCCGGCGAGGAGTGGGGAAGAATGGCTGGCGAGGCTCTTGATGTATTGAGACTAGACTGATGTTTCTGGTTCGCGGCATGGTTCTTTGGAGATTATGGTGGCTGTGGCTCAGATTCCATGCTGCAGGACGACATCTCAGCAGTTGGGAGCGTGTCCCAGGGCTGGTCATCAGCGTAGACGCTTGGAGTCGATGAGGGACATAGCTCAGGCTTCGTACTGCAGGACGACATCGCCATAGCGGAAATCTTGTTCTGAGGCTGATTCTTGAGGTCATCGGCATAGTCGCTTGAAGCTCATAGAGGATACATTTCGATTTCATGCTACGAGACAGCTTCACAGTAGCCAGTTTCGGTTTCCGAACGAGGCTGCGCTTCGCGCGCATAGCAAGAGATCGCCACATTCTCTGACATGTGCAGCAGAGGCTCAAGGATGAGGAAATTCATGACAAGCGCTCAAGATAGCCTTGCTGAATGAGTCTCTCAACATCACCCTGTCGAACATAGAACTGACTGTTCTTAGTCAAGGTGATTGAGCCATACTCGGTCTGAATTTCGCCAGCATCCTTCAAGACTCGTACATCAATGAAGATATCTCTCGGCGGCTCCAGACTTCCAGTGAGATCGATGTCGGTCCACTGACCTTTATACGCTGCAAGAAGGTCACTGTACTGATGAACATATTGTTCCTCTTCTGCACTCATGCTGCTGGTATTGCCATCTTGGCGTCCAGAAGATGAAGCCTGCGCAGAAGCCAATGCGAGATCTGCGACGTCGACGCCTTCCCAACACATCGCTTCCAGCTTGTCCGTGCGGGTCTTGTGATATGCTAGAAGGCAACGCTTGTTGCGGCGCATGGACATGTGGTTTACCACTAGTGCGCATGCCAATGACGGATGGTCTGCAGGATTGAAGGATGATTTGATCTGGGTGCCATCGCTACTTTGCGAGTCCCCAGAGTTGTATGGAGCCAGAAGGGCAGTTGTTTCGCGCTCCAGATCTCGGACTTCTTTGGTCACTGCACGTACAGTCGTTGCTCCGTATGGTGGGAGATTTGGCAGGCCTCGAGTCCGCTTGGCATCTTCAACGAGTTTGTTGGCCTGTTCACCGTACATGATCCTTGTGGCAATGTTGTGAGTTGGGTAATTCTTGCATGCTCTCTTGAATCTGATGCAGGTGAAGTGCGTATTCCAACTTGTTGGGAAGGAGAAAGTGCTACAAATGGGATTGCCGAACGCGTGAAGACTTCGAAAGCCAGGCGCGCCCTGTTAGACTTCGGACATAATTTGTCGTGAGCGACGACTTTTGTCAAAGAGTCTTGCTGCCCCAATCGCGACTTCGCCTTCCACCTAACAAGGCCGACACATACTTTACAGAACACACTGCAACGGCTCAGGCCTTGCAGCGACAGCGGAAGCATGCTCTATGCTTCATAGCTATTTCAGACAGGACTTGCCACGCTCCCTGCCATAATACTGTTAATCGTGCACTCTAGAGCAATGGAACCCGACCTGCTCAAGAAGAAGCAGATATTAGACATCTTCGACAATCTTGACGACAGCGATGATGAGCCAGATCAGGGACGAAGAGCCTCTGAACAAGCGCTGAAGAAGAAGCCTCTGCCGAAGGATTCGCTGCCGTCTATCAGAGCCGACTCGAGACCATTAGCACGCTCGATTTCAGATACGACCTTAAATTCACGTGCAGAAGCTCGCAAGGTCGATGTCGACGCAATACCGTCATCGACTGACCCTCTCAATGCTCGGAACAACCTTCCGCAACCCAGCACCTTGAAGAAAAGCGTTAGCGACGTCGCAAGAAAACCTGCAGTACCAGCCCCAGTGACTGGAAAGAGAAAACGTGAAAGCTCTTTCAAAAACGCACCAGAAGACCAACAGATATTTCGCGATCTAGTCTTCTTTTTCTTCCCAAATGATGACAAGAACCCAGTTCGTCGTATGCGAATCAATAAAGCACGTGAGTATGGTGCTGTCTGGCAGCGCGACTTTGACGACCAGGTAACGCATGTCGTATCAGACAAGAACATGGACTTTGCCTCTCTGCTCAAATGGCTCAAATTAGAGCAGCTGCCTGCACGAGTCAAAGCAGTATCAGAGGCCTGGCCCGCCGAATGCCTGGCCTACAAGACACTTTTGGACCCATCACATCCGCGATTTGCAATCAAGGGCCACCAGCAGCGAGGGGAGTCTCAAGTGCCATCTACAAGACCATCAGTCATCGTCGCTGAATCTTCAGAGTCGGACAAGTCTCTCCACCTGAAGCCGCCTGGCAAGGACGTTATCGTTCGTGAAGCAGAGACGCCGTCGAGAGAAGGCGTCAGCATGGAATCGACAGCAGTGATTGACTTTGCTGAGGAACGGGAGCCCACTCGTGTCCCTGCGAGCTTTATCGATACGACCATTGACAGCAGCAAAGAGCTAGATGATGCGATTGCACAGGCGAGACAGCTTCAAAATATACCTCTCGATGACGAGGACGCGAACAGCAGACCAACTAGCTCGGAAGGACCACTATCAGACGATGAGTCTGGCTCTGGTGGGCTCAAGCTGTTGGCACAACGTAAGACTCAGCGGAAACGATTACGAGAGCAAGAGAAATGGCAGTGCATGCAAAAACATGATGGTAACAAATCAGGCAACCCGAACGAAGCTACAATTGATATTCTCCAACAAATGGCGGACTATTACGGCCAGATTGGAGATGAGTGGCGCATCAGGGCGTATCGCAAAGCCATTGCAACATTACGCAATCACTCGGTCAAGGTGAGCACCAAAGAAGAAGCTGGAGCCCTGCCAAACGTTGGCCCGCGATTAGCTGAGAAGATCGAGGAGATCGCCTTCACAAATCGGCTGCGCCGACTGGACAACGCCAAGGCAGAACCTCAAGATCAGGTCTTGCAGACTTTCATGGGAGTATATGGGGCTGGGCCAAAGAAAGCCACGGAATGGGTAGAGCAGGGTTACCAAACGCTGGACGAGCTCATGGAGAAAGCAGAGCTCACAGAGAATCAGCGTATCGGAATAGAGCACTATGAAGACTTCAAGGCGCGAATTCCTCGTGCCGAGGTCGATGAGCATGGCAATTTTGTGCGTCGCGCCTTGAAAACCATCGACCCTGCTTTCGAAGTGATCATCGGTGGCTCCTTTCGACGTGGCTCTGCAACTTCAGGCGATATCGACTGTATCATCACGCGCCCCAACACTGGTTCGGACCATCTTCGCAACATCGTCATAGGCCAACTTGTGCCCCGACTGACTGCGAAGGGCTTTCTCAAGGCAAGTCTTGCTATTACCGCTCGCGACGATGGCAGCAAATGGCATGGCGCTTCTTGTTTACCCGGAAGCAAGATTTGGCGCCGCCTCGACTTCCTCTTGACGCCAAGTGATGAGCTTGGAGCAGCACTCATCTATTTCACAGGCAACGACATATTTAATCGTAGCTTGAGGCTGCTGGCGAGCACGAAAGGAATGCGTCTTAATCAACGTGGACTTTACAAGGATGTGATACGAGGCAAAGGCCGTGTCAAGCTCACCGACGGCACGTTGGTCGAGGGCAAAGACGAGAAGAAGATCTTTGCAGCATTAGGAGTACCTTGGCGGCCGCCTGAGCATCGCATATGCTGATGAGAGCGAATGGGACCATGCTGCATGCCACAAGGTGTGAGCAGTCGAGCGGCTTGATTTTCGCTCCCGCATCGTGGTTGATCAAACTCCTGTCTCGGTCACATTGATCCTTTGGCCAATACTGGTGCTCTCAGCTCGTGCTCTAGACGAGAATGAATGATACAATGCCCTTGTTCGACTCTCCTATTTGAAGTCGACAAAGCCACTCCATCGGTGCTTTGTCACAGACTAAGACAAGCACGTTTTCGAGTCGCACAATGCTTTGTTATTATTCTTCAATTCACCTCAGCATCAGGCTGCTCTGTGTCAAGGACGACGACGACGGCTCTACATAAAGCTGGCACTGCTGGCCTTCCTACCTCGTCCAGATCAGGATCCTCACTCTATTGCTTTGTACTTTCAAATATCTTGACAGACAGATCAATACCCAAGAACGATTCTTCTCGCGGCAAGCACATCTATCACCACTTTCGAGATGCCAAAACTTACCACCGAATCCTCGCGCGCTGCGAAGCGTATCGATCCGCTTAGCAGGCCGACCTTCGACTGCGTTGCATGCATGGAGACGGTAACTGGCCGGCCAGCTGCCCTCATCCACTCCTGCGAAATATGCCAAGAATGTTTCGATGCTGAAGATGGCGGCATTAGAGCGCAATTCGAGGCTTTTCTCAAAGATGAGACCAAGCAGCCCAAGTGGGCAGGAAAGCTCATCACAATCGAATCAGTCAAATCTCAATTCTCTGCTGACTTCCTAGAGCAGCTTCACGTACGAACGATAGAGTACGCGGTAATGCCTGCGCAGCGAGTCTACTGTGCTTCGTCCACTTGCGATCGCTTTCTCGGTTCAGCCGACGAGTCAACCCCTCTGAAGGTATGCAAATGCGGGAGCTTCACCTGCTCGAACTGCAAACTTGAATGCCTCGCCGGTACGTACCATACTTGCGGAGACCCAATGGATATCGATCAACCAGATCCGTTCGAAGGCCTCGTCAAAGGTAAGGACTATCAATTCTGCCCGAACCCAGATTGCAAGGCCCCTGTCTCACAGATTGATGGCTGCAATCATATGATCTGCGAAGTCTCTGCTTGCGAAACAGAGTTCTGCTATCTCTGCGGCGAGCCTGCAAAGCATTCTGGAAAGCATTGGGAGAGTCCGCAAGGATGTCCTAAATACGGCAAGAAAGGCGACCCGAGAGCCATCTTCGACGAGCCAATGCCGGCATTCGTCGACAATGCTAACTCGGATATTGCTACTATGGCCACTCTGCAGAATCCCTTTGATCTCACTGAAGGCGCTCCTGAGCAGAGGCTTCGAATGATCGATCGGGCGGAGCTTCTCACCACGAATCGGAACCTCCACGCACAATTGCATGCATACGGCCGTGCGGATCACGATGCACCCAGCTGGATTCTCAGACTCGACGATCTTGCACATGTACTGCACGACACCTTGGACATCTACACTCTTCATCTCGAGGAGCCCGGCACCCGAATCATGCGAATGCTGCGACCTACTGACCACAGAGCGTTGATTCAGTTCCTGGTCGAAGCAGTTCCGCTTACGGCATGGGACCATTTCCCACGAATTCGACCAATATTGGATACATACATGCTTGCTCTTTCTGGTGACCATGTCGGGGTCGCAGCCCAGCTCAGCACACGTCGAGAAGCAGCACGGCTTCTGCGCCGTCGACGATTGTCAGACGTAGCTCTGCCGACTGGCGACCAGCTCGATGCGAACAGCATTGCCTCCTACGAGATTCCCGAGACTTCTCTCGAATGGCCGTTACCGCCGAATGAAGCTGCCTTTGCTTACATTGGATGAACAATGCACTTGGTGAGAACCAGGTGATGATAGGTCACAGGACTCCGCAGTCCGAGTTCGAATCGTCATAAACGAATGAGCTGGCTCATTCTAATTACGACATCGTCCAGTAAGTATCACCTAGACAGGATCATCTTGAGTGAATCTTCAATCCGAGATTAGCCATCTACGTACAGTGAAAGCTACCTTAAGGATATCCTTCACCCATCTCCTCTCCCTCCTCCACATCCTCCATACGTTTTCCGAAAAAAGTACAGACCAAAAGTTTGTGGCTATCATTCAGCCATGGTATCTCAAAAGCGATTGCCATTCCCATAAACACCTCAATGCTTTTCTCCCTTGACCATCACATATGAAAACCTTTAAGCGATACCTAGGCCGACCCTGCCAGCCTCAAGTCCATCACGCGCACCGCGCTCGCGCATCCTCCTGCCCTCCATTAAACCCCTCAGACCTCGCTTTTGTAGACCGACAACCGAGCTCAAGGCCCCATTCCATACATCTTGATTCTCTTTCCTACTCAAGCGAGAGCTGAGACTCATTTCACTCTCGCTCATGCTGGCGTCTGTAGCAGCACTCATTGGCTCGTCTTCGTTGTCTTCGTGTGCTGTTGGTAGTTCTCCCGGTCGCAGCGTGTTGCGTGGGTTTCGACCATTGGCCATCTCGGTGTCGATTCGGAGACCAGATGTCGAACGAGAGCCCGAGCCATTGGCAAGAAGGCCTTCCAAGCCGGCAAGGCTATGTGTGCGGATTGGAATGTGCTCAGATGGAATGCTGCGAGCAGTGGCGGTGAAGTGTACACTGTCGCCACCTCCTGCGCCCATAGCTGCAGCATTAAAGATTGCTGCAGCATTTCGGCCATCGAGACATTGGTGTAGACGTTCGATGGTCGCTTCGAGCAGACCATCAATCTTGTAAGGACGTGCCAGTTGTAGCAGGGAGCAGAAGATCTGAGGCGTCGCCAACGGATGTGGTGGTGCTGGTAATGTTGAGGTGTACAAGTAATGCAACAACGCATGCAAAGTAGGTGCAGTGTGCGGCAAGTACAACAGTCTCGGTCGCGTTGACGGAGGTGCTGTCCTTGTGTCTGGTATGCTGGTATCAATGGAGCTGCTATTGTTTGTGAGCGTGGTACCACCAGATGTGACAGATGCTGAGCCCGTGATGGTAATGCTTGAGTTCCTTGAGGGGTGCCCCGACGTCTGTGGCCGAAGAGTCGCAGCGTCGGAGTCTCCTGTCGCGGACATTAATGACTCTCGCAGGAGAGTGACGAAATGCGGACCCCAACGGCGTGAAATGAGGCGTGAGTTCACAGGCACACGAGTGCCGTCGATGGCGAGAAAGTCCATATCTGCGAGCTCTTTGACATTCAGTGCAAGAGCGCCGATATCTTCTGCCGCCGAGCTGAGCAGTCTGCCAAAAGCAGCATCCTCCTTAGATTGGTTTGGAATCAACGGCGGTGGTATCGCGCTTGCAGAGAGGTAGGCCGAATTCGGTTCAGCCGTCCTTGGGTTCTCGTACAGGCCGAACGCTTCAAGTTCGACCACGCAGATATTCGAAAAGTTGATGCGACGGTTGTTGTAGTCGTCCACTAAGCTTCGCTTGCGGTTGCCCAGAATCACAAAAGCATTTCGGCGACTCCAAAGAACACCTCTATTCCAGCTGCCTTGGCTGAAAATACTGCCACCAGCATCTATGCGACTCCAGGTCAATGTTCGCAGATCCAGCGCCCACAAGGCATATTCTTGCTTCGATGAAGTCAGGAAAGTACCGGAAACCACGAAGTGATTGTCTATCACGCCTCCATTAGGGAAGCGTAGACCTGGTGGTGAGACGGCGGTCTGCATGGGCTTTTCTGTCAGAGTTCCATCGGTCAGGCGTACTTGTAACTCCAATTTGACGTCGAGGAAGTTGTAGTTGGAGTAGATCAGCATTGGCGATCCAGAACCGATTGTGGTAAGTGTAGCATCATCGTCCTCCTCCTCAATGTCGCTCCTTGCGTGAGGCCCAGCTCCAATCTGTGTAGCAGACATGGATGTCAGTGGTGTGACGACGCTTCGGTAGGCTCCGCAACTTCGTCCCATTCCTGTGGTGCCTGTCCATTTCAGACTCCGCAAGTTGAAAATGCTCACTTGCTCGATGTAATGATTGGCGCTGTCTTGACCACCGACCACGACCATCTCGGCACCTCCAGTACCGTCGATGTTTACGCCGAGTGTCCCTTGATTCGGGTTGTCACCTTCGGGATTATGATGTAGAGCAGAAGTCGTTGCATCGCGTGAGCCAAATACAGCAGCAGAGGGTAGGATCGCGGCGCAATGCGCATAACGACCCTGAGGTGCATCAGGCGTGTTCACTCGTGTCCATGTTCGAGATGGCACGTCGTAAATGTGGACATCTGACATTACGATAACTTCTGGCTGTGCTTCTGCGCTCAGTTCGGGTGCAGGTGCAGGTGACATTCCACCATAGCATACCAGCTTGGTGTCACCAAGCGCGCATACGCTGTGGAAATATCGCGGTGGTGGAACGTCGCCCTTCGTCTCAAGCTTGGTCCAGTGACGGCGTATAAGGTCAAGTTCGTGCAGATTTGCGGTGAGCTGAGGCTTGGTCCTCGATAATCGCCGGCCACCAAAGACATAGAGTTTGTCTCCAAGAACTGTCGTTGTCGCTCCAACTAGCGGGTGTGGCTCTTTTCCGGTGGTGCGATGTACGTTGCATACCAGGCCGGACAAGTTCGCAGCGCTCGCTGCCGGTGCTACTTGTGGGTTTGCAGAACTCGTCGACTGAGATGGAGTGTGAGATCCTGGCGCATCTGCACCATCATCTTCAGCAGTTGATTCTGCCTCCGATGCGGATTCATATTCCGATCGCATTCCCACCAAGCTCACTTGACTACTCTGTGTGCTGAGGTTGGACGTTGATGCATGGCCATCATCGTTGGCGTACAGCTTGTCTGGAGAAGGTGCGGACGTATTAGAGTCCATCGTGTTCGTTCGACTGGACTCAGGTGTAGCCTCAGACATGTCGGGCGGTGAAAGTTGGGTGATGTCGAAGTAAGGACCGGTGGTGGTGGGTTTCGTCAGTGGTGGGAGGGCACAATGCTTTCTTGCGTACGGGTTCGCAAACTCCGGAATCTTCAGCTCCACATGCCTAGGTGATGAACGTGAGCTGGCGGGGCGCGTCTCGTAAGACGGAGGTGTAAACCGCTTTGGCGATATGGGTGAACTGCTAGATGTCGTAGAGTAGTTGAACGATCCGGATCCTGGTTCAGGCAAATAGGCCGGCACGTAAGAATATAGGTCCGGAATGACAATAGGCACGTGCTTCGGTCTGGATGGGCACCTGTTAGAAGATGTTGTAGGCGAAGAAAAGTCAAAAGAATCGTGAGGCGAGGTGCCGTCGCTGACGGTGGAGAGCGAAGCTGAACGCTCTGTCTTCGCGTCAGAGAGCAGAGGAACTTCCGGTGTAGGTAGAGAAGGCTTCCTCTCCCTCGTCAAAGCAGATACCCAGGAACGTGAAGACTTTGGAACAGGCGGAGCCTTTTCGGATTTCGTCTTGCTGAGGAATGATCTTTCTCTATCCAAAGATCGGCTGGTTGACGGCCTTGACTCGATTGAAGTGGCCTTGGACGACTTTCTTGATACAGGTCTGCTCTTGGACGTGTAGTTGCCGTCCTCCGGAGCGGCGGCCGCTGGGTAGGCAATGACCCCTAGAGGGAACGACATCTGTGGTCAGCTCGAAGCCTAACTGTCCAATGCGTAGGTGAGGTATAATAATAATAAATCTTTGGTACTCAACCCGCACAACAACGCAGGCAGAGGGATGTTAGAAGCGCAGTCCAGGAGGAAAGATGGATAGTTGGGACTCTTCCATGCTCTGGGAATCGGGACTGCATAACCCGTCTTCGTCGTCGCAGGTGGCTAGGACGCTCGTTCTCCAAGCGCGGACCAAGTGGATATCGGAGAGAGCAGACTGTGGAGGCGGAAGACACTTGTTTGACGGCGGTCCAGTCCATATGCAGGTATCCTGCTGTGCCATGCTGCCGGATGTTTTGCATCGTGTGTTTGTTTCCTCGCGACGGCAGGGATACAGGGCCAGAATAACCGAGTGGGAGCTGTGAACTGGCACGCTAAAGAAGGCTGAAATAAGAGACTCACCTTGTCGGATTGGCCGCGGCGTTCAATGCGTGCTGCAGTGCAGGTAGTTTGGCGTAGGCTCACTCCATCAGCCGGTGTGCGTCGTTGAATGGATGTGCGCTTGTGCGCTGCAAATGGACTAGCGTCAAAGGCAATTAGACTTTCACCTTGCGCTGCCAGGATCCACTCCTTCCTCTCCATTCTGCAGCAACCACGAGTGAAGATTTGGTTGTGCTTCTATTTTCTGGTACATGAACGGTCCCTGGCGAACGACTATCTGCCGTGCAATACACTTGCGCCGGCGAATTTGCTCAGACATTGTCGCAGACTGAACCTACGATGGGGCGACGCAATGCCTCCGAGGGCAGAGATTGCGACGGATCTTGATTTCTGCTCTCAGATCAAGCTGTCAATCTGCTGCATCACCGGCTGCATACAGCAGTTCGCCGGCTGAGCTGCACGTAACCTTCCGGCCATTCACGAACGCCTTCGGCTGTATATTTGAGCGCCGCGCATAACAAAGCAATTCATCCCACTGGTCATCAACAGAACACGAGCGACGAACGTGGAAGCCCCGACGACCGTCGTCCTGGCGTGCAGTCGGATGACCGTCCCATGGAAGGAGGCCCGGCCCTTTACAGTCGTTCACCATTTCCGTTACTATTGCTCCCGGATCGTCTTCCTGACGCATCCGTTCGAAGCGAGTCTACCGATGATTTCGTCAAAGTGAGCATGCAAACAGAGGTTCAGGGAATGCCTCGTAAGGCTTGCCCCTGCTCCCCTTTTCAAATAAAGCCGAGAGCGGCTTCAAATTGCTATGTTTCGGCTCCATAGTGCACTCAATGTTCACATTCGGAGACTTTGCGCAGCTCGAGGGGCATATTCTCATGTGCCAGCCAATCGAGCAGCCGCAGGATCCACGTTTGAGATCTGGGAGTGGCGCTCACTATTGCGTTTCCCCAGCTGTCAGGCTGTGCGGACCGCCGGATTGCGTGAAACTTAGATCTCCGTGCAGTCCCTCAGGAAGCTTCCACCAAGCACAGCAAGGATACGCGCAAGACGTTGTAACATGCGTTCGTGCTGAATGAGTGGGTGTTGGCTCATTGTCGTTCTTCATTCAAAATCGCTAACCTAATTCAAGCTCCTTCCTCATCTAGTAGTAGCAGAAATGCATTTTGCGAGGTATCATCAAGGCAAGCTCTTGTAGCGCTCTTTCGAGAGCAGGTATTCAGTTGATCGAAATTCCCCATTCCTGGCCCCAAACGTGTTTGAACATCGTTTCACCAAGTCTGTTCAGCATTAGCAGGAATTCTTGAGAAAGGAATCGGCCGATCTGTTTGCGTGCTGCGGTACTTACCATACGTTGGCAGAAGTCTCCTCCTTTGGAAGTGGAGTGAAACGGAGGTATGGCTTGACGACGTTCATCTTTGGGAACAGCTTCTCGGCCTCAGGGCTCTTGACTGATGGGTGGACGATCACATCATCACCTGTAATCAGAAAAGATTAGAAAGACTCTTCACCTCTTAGCGCCTTCTGCAGCTTACCTGGCACCCAGTTGATTGGGGTGGTGATTCTGTGCTTGTCGCCAGTCTGGAGAGAGTCGACCACGCGCAGAACCTCAGCAGTGTTGCGACCAGTCGAAGCTGGGTAGGAGAGGATCAGACGGATGGTCTTCTTTGGGTCGATGATGAAGACGCTGCGGATGGTAAACGCAATGCCCTTCTCGTCAACGTTGGTGGCGTCCTGGTGGTCAATCCTGGTCACGCAACGTCAGCAGTTTGCTCACCGAATTGATCAGGCTGACCAATCTCCTAGCCATGGGATGCTCACATGTCGTAGGCAAGAGCGACCTTGCGCTGCTTGTCGCCGATGATTGGGAAGCGGAGGTTGCTGCCCGAGATCTCGTTGATGTCCTTGATCCAACCGCCATGGCTCTCGATTGTGTTGGCACTGAGACCGATGAGCTTGACACCGCGCTTGGTGAACTCTGGCTCGAGCTTGGCGAAAGCACCGAGCTCAGTTGTGCAGACTGGTGTGTAGTCCTCTGGGTGAGAGAAGAGAACGACCCAGTTGTCGCCAATGAACTCGTGGAAGTCGATTGGGCCGGTGGTGGTCTCGGCTTGGAAGTTTGGCGCGATGCTGCCGAGGCGGAGAGGTGCGGACGACATATTGGTTTGGGAGATTGTTGTGCTGAGAGGTGGTGATTGTGTGTGAGCGTGCTCGAGTTGTCTTCTAAGTCAGAATAAGGATTACAATCGAGTCAAAGGCCGAGATGTGCGATGATTAAACAAAAAAATTAGCTTCATCGCATTCGAAGACCCCGCGATGGCGACATCGCACCTGCCCACAAATCAATCGCACCTGCCACAAATCCAGGCGAGCTTCACGTGTCGAATGTGGCTCTTTCTGGTGACAACGCCAGTCACCACAAATGGACATCGACACAACCACAGAATGCTTGCAAATTCTGCCCTTTCTGCCCCTCCATCCCTTTGTCTCCAAGGCACCAGAATGGCAAAGACACTTGGCAGCACGAGCGGCCAGTATTGTCCTCCAAAAATGGCCCTCAACGGACTGAAGACCCAGGCTCGTGGCCTGATCAGTCACATGCAATCACAATTCTCGTCTCTTCGCAAGGACAGTGGCCATGCCGACATCGAAGTCAGGGTCTTCAGCAGGACGCATTGGCTCAAGCAGGGACAGATGCTGTGTAGCGCGGACAACATGAACCCTGGTGAAGTCTACCGCAGAAATGTCACAACATCAGAAGACTGGCCACCTTGCTGGCTCATCCAATTGAGAGTCACACTTTCGTGACACTGCCTGGAAAGCGGTCATTCTACATCTAGCAGATACGCGAACGCCGTCAGAATGATGATTCTCTGGCCGTGCTGTGACAGGCGAGAATATTGGCCATCTCTTCGCCCTGTATGAACTGTTTTCTGGATCTGCTTGACTCTCCGCCGAGTTGCCAATATTGATTGGAATGCTGATGCAACAACAGAGACTACAGTGAGGAGCGAAAGCGAGGCAATTCATATCCCAGAATGAGATGGCTTTGATTCGACCGAGTTCGATGGCTTGAGGCTCAAAGTGCAGAGGATGCAGAGTCGTTTCTGATCGGCAGGGAATGTCCAAGCTGTGGCCAGCGTTGGCCATGAACGCCCTCTTCAAGAAGGTAGTACAGCATCTCCGCCTCCTCCAGTCGTGTAGCGCTCAAGACGACCATAAGACCGTGGAGTATAGAACAGTGAAAACGCAGGCGTTGCGCTAAAGGTGCAAACGAACCTCTGCTCTTACATGTAGCTTGCTTGCGCGGCTTGAAATGCTGCTGTCCTGGTCACGGCACAGAGGAATGCATTCGCAGGAAACGAATAGGGTACTCCACGCCTCGAGATGATGACTTTAGCCATGTCTTCTCCCTTATCCAGGAGACAGTTTGTATTTCAATATAACTCCTGCGCAGTCTTTCGTCTCTGCTCTTTTCACAGCTTGAGCCGATCTCGCGTTGTGCTGACAGCGGCTGTCTCATGGCGCTCTGCGCTTTGCGATCAGGTGAGTCGGCAGCGCTGAAAAGTAATGGACTCGATCGTTCCAAAGAAAAGTCTTTCGAGGCGGCTCATCTCAATGAAGAACGTCGCAGATCGAATAAGTTCAATGATATTCATAACATCTACGCCAAAAGGAGAAAACGGCAGATTGCTGGCGGCCGAAACTCGCACGACTTTCCAAGCCTCTTTCGTTGTCGTGAAGCGGAGAAATGTTCCTTCCCTCCACACGCCCACACTCGTCTATCTGAGGTGCATCAGAGACACAACCCACGAAGCTTGGCCGTGCTCTTATAGCGCTGTCGAGAACACAATAAATCCGAGTGCGGTGGTGATGGAGAAGAACTCGCGATCAAGTCCCGCAAAGTCGAGCGCTGCTCACATGCCTTAATTGTCCCGGAGATTATCTGCTAGCTATCTCATAGGACGAAAAGGTACCCGCCTATGGAGACTATGGCTTCGGAAAGACGGCGCACTTTCTGCAGGCACAAGCACAAGAGCACCGAGAGTCTTGATGCAAAGTTCGGTGTTAGCGCTACCTTTCTTTGCACGCTCTTTGCGCCTTACTATGCAGTACAAACGCCTACTAATGAGGTTCTTTGGCGAGTGATCTGCTCTTTTCTCTTTTCATACATAGAACATTTCTTTTCGCATTTGTACTCCAATTCCAATGACGGCATGGCAGTTCAGAACATCGCGCGAAGCTCTTCCGCCACTGACCTGGATGCGAGCACCCCAGAATACTCACAAGAAGTTCTGAATGAAGAAGCAAAAGAGAAAGCATGCAACGACTCGACTAGTAGCCTAGCACGACCTCTAAGCATACATGATGTTCAAAATGCAGACATCACTTGGCACTATCTGGAGTTCGACACAGAGTTGCCACAACCTGCCTATCTATCGCATCCAGAGCTTCATCCTGATACCCGAGCACAACCACCACAATGCCCAGATTTGCGCAACTACACATCACCCTTTACTTGGGCGGACTCGCGGAAATCGGTGATGTTGTGGATATCTTGTGTCGCCACAATGTTCACAGCCTACAATGCTGGAGCTTACACCTCGGGGCTTGATCAAATGATGGAAGAATGGCAGATCTCCCAGGTAGTCGGCCTTCTTGGTGTCACTCTCTTCACAGTGGGCTTCGGCTTGGCTCCAATGTTCTTAGCTCCCTTTAGTGAGATCAATGGTCGGAGACCAGTGTTCCTGGTGTCTGGGGTGTTATTTGTGATATTCCAGTAAGTCGACACGAAACATCAAGAGCATCACAACCGCATTCGACTGACTTTATGCTTCTACTTGCAGAGTTATTTGCGCGGTCACACCTAGCTTTGCTGGCATGCTTGTCTCTCGATTCCTTGTTGGATGCTTCAGCAGCACCTTCAGCACGATGGTCGGGGGTGTCATTAGCGATATCTACCACGCAAAAGATCGCAACACTGCCATGACGCTGTTCTCTGCCTCAGCTCTGACTGGAACTGGACTGGGACCTCTTGTCAGTGGCTTCATTGGCCAGAATACCACATGGCGGTGGATATTCTATCTCCAGATAATTATCGACGGTGTTCTAATAGGCTTCGTGATACTGTTCTTCAAGGAAACTCGAGGTTCGGTACTGCTATCCCGCAAAGCTGAAAAGTTGAACAAGTACTATGAAGCTCTGGAGTCTGCTGGATACTACGGCCTTACGATGTCCTCCACGGGCATGACCACGCAGTCACAGCTTGAGAAGACATCGACAACATCACCAAATCAGACCACACGAACCACAATCCCGCGACTTCGCTGGAAAGTCCTCGCCGACGAAGAACGAGCCTCTCTAAGCACCATGCTCCGGATCTCCCTTCTAAGACCTTTCCACATGCTCTTCACCGAACCTGTGGTCTTCTTCTTCAGCCTCTGGATCTCATTCTCGTGGGGCGTATTATACATGACATTCTCCGCCATCCCCCTGATCTTCTCAACAACCTACTCCTTCAACCTCCAAGAAACTGGCGCAATTTTCTCCGCATCAAGTATTGCCAGCATCCTATTCACATTCGTGGCTATATACCAGGAAAGACTTCTAAAACCTTATTTGCCTGAAAGCCAGAAGAGAATTCTCGAGAGTCCCGAAGGAAGATTATATTTTGCATGCGCGGAATCTGCACTATTGCCTATCGGATGTCTCTGGCTTTGCGTTTCTGGATCTTACCCGGATGTACCTTGGATTGTACCGGCTTTAGGACTTGGCTGTGCGACCATAGGTGTTTTTAGCGTATATCTGTCCGTCTTCAATTACCTCGCGGACTCATATCATCGATATGCATCAAGCGCTTTGGCAGCTCAGAGCTTTTGTCGAAATATGCTCGCAGGAGCGTTCCCCCTGTTCACAAGACAAATGTTTAATGCTATGACATTTCAAGGCGCAGGAGGTTTTCTCGGAGGCGTGGGATTTCTTCTGACAGGAGTTCCTTTGGTTTTGCTTTTGTTTGGACCCAAGATCAGAGCGAAGAGCAAGCTTGCGAGTGAAATTATGCAGAATTCTGGATAGAACGATAGAATTATAGATTACGACGACGACAGTAACAATTACGGGATGTTTTCGAACGAAATTTCAAAATCCTTGCAAACTTCTTCGCGTCATATTGATCAGTGCCTTTGACGCTTCGAAGGTGATCCCGGCTCCTTTGAAGCAGATCTCTTCCTCGAGTTCCCAACAGCATTCCTCTCAACTTCATCTCTTGAAATTTCAGGCAAATGCCACGGCCATTTCGGAGGCTGCACGATATCCTTGAAATTTTCCGCAGGAATCCTAGCTTTAGCTACTGCTGGAGGTTCCAATTCGCGCTCAGGACTGCGAAACGCACTGGAAATGCTACCAGCGATTCTGCCAGGAATCGAAGTAATAGATTCGAGAATGCCAGATGGCTGTGGTGCAAGTACAGCCTTCTTACTAGCTTCCTCGTGGCCTGTTCAATATCATTAGTTCCTTAATCCACATCTACGGTTGCTTGCTTTCTGACTTACCTCTCGCAAGATCCTCATTGATCTGATCACTCATGACTTTCTCCATATACGGAGTCTCACCAAAAGGAAAGTAAGGTGGCATTCTGCGATGCCAGACTTCATCCGCAGGCATAGTTTGGAAGAATGGGTTTTCGCGATCCTGAGGTTCCTTAGTCGGGTCCTTTAGGTCGCTGACCTCGACCCAGTCTTTCTGGATCGGCGGTACAACATCACCACGACCTTTGTCGGATTTTGGCCATACACCTTGACCGTTTTCGAGATGCTTACGCTTGTAAGTTGGCTTTGCTGGGGAGCGCGGAGTGTCTGCTTTTTGCTGCTGTTTTCCAGGAGACAGTGACTTGGTGGGCGATCGTGCGGGAGTGGTAGCCATTTGTCTTCTTGGACTGGATGGTGATCGACCAGGAGATGATCTTGCAGGCGTGACACGACTGGGCGAGAGTTGAGGAGGGTCATCATCGCGCGATCCTGCCGCGCTTGCTGTCTTGTTTGCTGGTCTTACTCTCCTTTTGGGGCTGCTTTGAGAATGCATCACCACTCCTGAGTCGCCATATGTACGCGGACTTTGTTCCTCCTGGTTTGCATGAGTGTTGAAGGCCGCCTGAGTTCGCTCCTTCGCTGCCTCTCTGCCACGTCTCTGAGCCTTGTTGTAGTCACTTCTGGAGATAGCATCAGGAAACTCGTGGTACTGCTTCATAGGCTTGCCACGTGTCTCTTGGACGAAAGCCTGGCGCTCAATCTCCTCCAAGATCTCAGCCCTGTCGGTGAGAGAGGTGCCATACTCTTCATCTGGCTGTGCTGTGCGCTTTACACGATGAACTGATGGCGAATTTTGCTTCCGGCGTGGCGAAGGACTAGCTGAAGCCGGCTTAGCAGGTTTTGGGCTCGCGCGAGAAGGTGACCTCTTGTTCGGGGAGAGATCTGGTGCATTGGCAAGCTTGTTGGGACTTCTAGTGGGGCCTCGAGGATTGAGAACACTGAAAGGGAACACATATCCAAATTCTTCCTCACAGTACTTGCGAAATCGCCAGTACAGCTTGTAGTTGCAGTCGAGCTTCTTTTCTCCACGCTCAATACGATCAATGATCATGGCCTGATTCTGACCAATCGATCCACGCCCCTCCTCGAATTGACGTATCTGTTGGATGAGCATTTTGTCGATAGCGGTCCTTGTCCGGCCATCAAATTCCGCGAGGATCTCATCGATCGTCTGGTCAGGATCATATCCAGAGTCATCTTCGTCTGGAGCGCCTCGCTTACGTCCTTTGCCCTTCTTACTTGGGCTGACGGGTTTCTTCAAGCTGAGTGCCTTCTTGGTGCTAGTAGCCTTCTTGGGAGTTGTGGTCTTCTTAGCCACTTTTGCTGGAGCGCGCTTGGCTGGGCTAGCAGTAGCACGTGTGCTCGTTTTCCTCTGTCCCGGGCTGGTCACAATGTCGCTTTTCGCGGGAGAAACAGATTTAGTGGCGCTTCTGGTAGAGCTTTTGGTCGCAGTCCTTGGTGTTGCACTATTTGTCGCCGCTTTCTTGGGCGAAGTCTTCTTCGTGACGCGCTGAGGAGACTTCGCGGCTGATGCGGATTTCTTCTTCGCGGAGGGTGTCGCTTTACGGGGAGACGCTCTAGCTTTTGGTTCTGCGCTGGAAGAGGCAGTAGGCTTGGTCCTTGCTGGCGATTTGCCCTTCGAAGGCGACTGCTCTCTAGTTTTTGCCATGATGAGCTGCGTGACCTTAGATGATCCGGAAGACTCTCAGGGCGTTGAGTGTATGTTTTGGGGATGCGGTCGAGCCAGTGTAAACAAAGGAATGCCAGCAATTTCACAAAGGAATGTTGCATCCAACCTACCGTTCGCATCGCACGGCCAAGCCTTACATCGTCGACCTTCTACCTACGAACACTGAGAGGAGGCACGTGTCCGGCGCTGAAGTTTTGTGCAAACAGCAGAAATGCCTACACGTTGCAACTGTGTCCATACCGCCTTTTTCCACGCCACCTTGTAGTACACCTCTTCTCACATCATATTCGGCATGATATCTCAGACTCTTCCTACATCTACATCGTGGACTGCAGCAAAAGCATACAGGGCGATGTAGTGCTTCGGCGATCGTGCATGCTTCTAAGTACAGTGCTCAGTCCATCTCCATGCCTGACTCCTGTTAGCTTAGTTTTCATCGACATTAGCTACTCCCTCCTCTTCAAACTCGCGCTCTACCACAAGACCATGACCGTGCCCATAATTGCGACTTTGTGGTGCATGGTGCACGATCTCTGTCCAAAGGAGGCCAGCTGACCAGATCAAATGGTGCTTCGCAAGGAGCTTGTGACCAAGAAGCTTCAGCAACAAGGCTTGACCAGCCATGAGCGGAACGCTTGATCATCCGCAAGATTGAGCGTACTTTGTACCCGATCGAGGAAGACGAGAAGACATGTCGCGCGCGCATTATGCAAGCAGGGAGGATCCAGTGCGAGCGCAAGACGCGCCAAGTCCAGCCTCCAACGCCTCGGAGCTTGTGTGAAGTCTTCTTTGGGGGAGCGATCTTCCCGCCCAGCCGCCAACCTTAACTCAGACTCAACTCTCTTGAAATTGCCAGGAGTCCAGGACCATCAGCTGCATACTTCATGGCAGGACACGCGTATGCTTACTACAGCGACACGCAGAACGACAAGCAACCTTTCTGGCAAGGGCCATTATTGAGACCTTACTCCAACCTTGTCCAGCAACTTCCAGCCCTGAACCATGCTCTCAAGTCTCCGACAGTGGACTCTCCTGCATGTCTGAACATCAGTGAAGTACTCAACGGCTAGCCGGCAATACTGGACATGGTCCGCTGACTCCTGCTAAAATGAACGGCGGCGGCTATGCAAAACATCCCGGACCTCGTCTTGAACACCCGCCCTCTGCTCAGCGGGGCAGGGGAACAATGAACTCATCCTCAGGTCAGGTACACATGGCACCTGTCCACCACGATAATAGCATCAGAAGAGGCGACTTCGTGCTCCAGAAATCCCCATATTAATCTTAGAGTCTCTCTGACTTTTGATAGTCACATTGACGTTGTTGTTCGCGGACACGCTGCCAAAAGTCTGCCACCACTACCGTCTGACCTCCCCGATGGAGAATCTACTAACACCCCATATTGGATCGACACCATCAGCAGTGGTTCCTTGCATTAGCGCACCTACTTCTCTCCGATGCTGCAGGGAGAGCGGCATGCGGACGCACTTCTTATTATACTTCTGAAGACTCCGTAGCAGTAGCTTTGTGGAGAACGAGTCTACCGCGTGCCTCGTTACATCGCTCGTGCTCTCGTGCCTACGCAACGTACCCACGATTGGCTCCCAGCCAAGGTTGATGTCTGCTGGTCGAAAACGTTAGGAGGATCCGAGCCCATCCTCCACGGACGCGCATGCACCATCGCGACGCTGTGGAAGCTTGACGGGTCAGCAGCATCGAACAGAGTACCCTCAGGATTTGCAACATAAGTAGACAGCTTCCTGCTATGTTCGGAACTCTAGAGGTGGGCATTCCTTTCTTTTTGTACGATAGCCAGCATTATGGCTTTCTCCTTTCTTCTCGTGGCTAGCATTGCCGTTCTAGCAAGCGCTCAATCCAGCTTCTCGCCTCTGCGACCACCTGCCATTCCTCTGGCTGTGAGAAGCCCTTTCATGAGCACATGGCAGCAAGCCGGAAGCGATAATGGAAACGGAGGATATCTTGCCGGCGAGTGGCCTACGTTCTGGAATGGCCAAGTTACAGGATGGACAGGAATCGTTCGTGTCGACAATTCTAGCTACACCTGGATGGGAGCACCGAGCAATAGCCAGTCATACGTCAATCAGACTTCTTTCCAGTATACTTCGACGAAGTCCATCTTCACTATGCAAGCTGGACCAGTCCAATTGACAGTCACATTTCTTTCTCCTGTCACGCCAAATGACCTGCTTCGCTCTTCTCTGCCTTACACATACTGCAACGTTGATGTAAAGTCCACCGATGGCAAGACTCACAACGTGCAGCTGTACTCCGACATCTCGGCCGAATGGGTATCTGGAGACCGTGGTGTAAAGGCACAGTGGGATTATGGTGTCATCCAAGGCGTTACCCAGCCAAGTGGTGTAGGCTCTCCTTCATCCGCGCCTTCGACTCAGCAATCTCCTACCACATATGGAACCAAGACCGCCTTTAATGCACCCCCGGCAATAACAGGTGGTCACGCACCGCAATATGCATCGAGTCAAGGATTCCGCCCAGATCCAGCACACAACACTGCAAAGCCGACGTGGTCACCGGTCAGAGTCGAGGCAGCAGAAGCGAGTGGCGGTCTGGCTTACCATCGGGTGTACAGACAGCAGCAGTTGGAGTTTGGATCCATCAATGAGCAGGCTGAATGGGGTTATTGGTGAGTCTTCATCCGTCTTCTGGGTCTGTGATCAAGCTGATGTGCTTCTAGGTATTTTGCCACTGCAAATACAGCCAAGCTGACCTACCAATCTGGTGCTGACACTACCGTTCGTGGCAATTTCATCAAGAGTGGCACTCTCACGAATACGAAGGATACCAACTATCGAGCGATCAACAATGCCTATCCTGTCTTCGGCTACGCGATCAATATGGGCTCCGTTGGCTCCAGCACCCAAAGCACTTTGTTCCAGCTGAGCTTACACCAGCAGAACTGTGTGCAATTCCAAAGCACGAAAGGTGCAGTACAGAAGCTGCCATGTATGTGGAACAGCTATTTCTCCACTGAGACTGGCGCAGTAAGTGATGCTTTGACGTATTCGAAGCAGAGTATATTGACAATATCGACTAGGTCTCCTACTTCTACAGCGACTACAGTAAAGCAAGCTCCATGGCCGCTAGCTTCGACTCTCAAGTCCAAAGCGATTCAGCAGGCTCAGGTGGAACAGACTACGCTAAGATCACCTCCCTCGCAGTTCGCCAAGCATTCGGCGCCATCTCTTTCACCAACACACCCAGCAAGCCACTCGTATTCATGAAAGAGATCTCTTCTGACGGCAACGTCAATACCGTCGATGTCATATTCCCATTCCATCCAATCGCCATCTACACCAACTCCGCAATCCTCAAATGGCTCCTTGATCCCCTCTTCATCAACCAAGAAGCTGGAAACTGGCCAAACAAATACGCAATTCACGACATCGGATCCAGCTACCCCAACGCAACAGGCCACAGCGACGGCAACGCCGAAGCCCAACCCCTAGAAGAGTGCGGCAACATGCTCATAATGACCCTTGCCTACGCCCAGCGCGCCAATGACAATGCCTACTTAACCCAACACTACCAGATCCTCAAACAATGGACCGGCTACCTGGTCCAGGAAGCTCTCATCCCAGCAAACCAAATCTCAACCGACGACTTCGCAGGCTCAGCCGCCAATCAAACGAATCTTGCCATAAAAGGCATCATCGGAATCCAAGCAATGGCACAAATCGCAAACCGAACGGGCAATGTAGCAGATGGCCAAAACTACACAAAAATCGCAGCAGACTACATCACGAAATGGCAAGGCTACGCAATCAATAAGAATGATAACCCACCACACACAACCTTCCACTACGGAAACTCATCCTCCTACAGTCTCCTCTACAACCTCTTCGCAGACGCAGAGCTCGGCCTCAATCTCGTCCCCAAGAGCGTGTATACCATGCAAAGCAACTTCTACAAAACGAAATTCAATACCTATGGTGTCCCTCTGGATACACGACATACGTATACGAAAGCCGATTGGGAGTTGTTTTGCGCTGCGATTGCGGAGAGTGATACGAAGAATATGTTTACTTCGACGATTGCGAAGTGGTTGAATGTCACGCCGACGAATTTTGCGTTTACGGATCTTTATGATACGATTAGTGGGAATTACCCTGGGATTTATTTTATTGCGAGACCGGTTGTTGGAGGGACTTTCTCGTTTTTGGCGTTGAACAGTGCGCCGAAGAGCGGGATTGTTAATCCGAGTTGATGATGGGTATGCATAAGTGGCGTCTATGCAGCGTTCGCAGTCTCGTCTTTTGTACATACTTTGCATAAGATCGTGTACATATGATCATGTCAGATCGTATAACGTCTCGTTTCCATCGTCATGCTTCAGAACATTTGATCACATGCCATACCGCAGATCGTGGCTGCGAAGCACACGATGGCTGTCAACCAGATCATATCTGTCATCTGACTCCTCAGGCTGCGTTCACCACTGCTCGACCTACGTTATACACTCAGCCTTTCCTTTCTTTGACACTTTACATGTCGACAACTTACATTGACCCGTTTGCTCCGCCTGCCATGGCTTGTCCTTCAGTGATGCCAGCGGCAACGATGCTTGAATTCGATGATCCGCCTAGGCAACGACGTCAATATACGCCCTGAGCGCATGAGTCCTAATCTACAACTCACCAGCAATTACATCGCTCAACTCTGTCATCGGCACAATCACAGGCTTGACTTTACTCCTCCAATTCGTCCTCTGTTCGTAAGCATAGGCGAAGCCGATGAGCTCAAGATCACTCCAGATGTTGCCCAGAAAAGCTATTCCGAAAGGAATGTTTGGAGCTACGCTGACCAAGTTCTCGTCCTCGACGACTTCAGTGCCATTCGGATATGCTCCCATCGGTACCGTAATGATTGGACTTCCGACTAAGCTCGGAGTTTGTGGAGCGATCATCGTAGGCAAGATGACTGCATCCGCACCGCTGCGCTTGAGAGCAGATAAGATCCCGCCTTCGGATCCGTGGGCCCAAGTGATGGCGTAAGTCTCCCAGAAATGAGGGTCGGTGTTGGTCATATTCTGACTTAAAGCGAAGTCCCATAGGGAGGTGTCCTTCTCAGGATAAGATTCAATCTTGGAATGTGATTGTGTCCATTCTCGAAGGGTCGCAAGGTCTTTGATGTCGTTGGGATTCTGAGAAAGCTTGGCGAGGTACTTTGGTAGGGCAGTCATGAAGTCTGCAGCAAGGAGTGAAGTGTCGTTTTGGTCGGAGAGAAATTCTTTGTATCCTGTGAAATTTGCGCTGACGATTGTAGCGCCAGCAGCTTCGATGTCTCGGATTGCGACCTTGAAAGCCGCAAGCGCAGATGGGTCCAAGTCGGCAGCGTGCGTTTCAAGGACATTGTGTGGAATACCGATCGTTTTGCCCGATAAGGCATATTCGCTGCAAGCTGCTGTATAATTGGCCTCTTTCAGGAAGGTTGGAATAGCAGAAGTGTAATTGTCGTTCATGTCTTCGCCAATGATGGCTTGCAGGAGGAAGGCTGCATCCTTGACCGTGCGAGCAATCGGTCCCATCGAGTCTTGCCGCTCAGAGATGGGCACCATGAGATGCCGAGACGTCAGTCCAACTGTGGGCTTTATACCAACCACGTTATTCGCGCTTGCGGGAAGTACGACCGTGCCCAGAGTCTCGGTATCGATAGACGCGAATGCCAGACCAAGTGACACGGCTACTGCGCTACCACTGGAACCAGCGCCAGGGTCTTGCTCTTCAAGATAGGCGCCTCTCGTCTGGCCGCCATGTGATGACCAGCCAGATGTGATGTTCTTCGATCTGAAGCCATCAAATTGGCTCAAATTGCTCTTTCCCAAGATGATGACTCCAGCTTTTCTCAATTTGGCAACAACTGTGGATTCCTCAGATACATTGGCACCGAACAGGGCCCAGGATCCCGCTGAAGTGCTCATACCATCATTGGTAGCAATATTGTTCTTGAGAAGAATCGGTATGCCGTGCAAAGGGCCACGAGAAGTCCCATTCGCACGCTGAGCATCGAGGTCTTTCGCAATTCCGAGGGCGTCAGGATTAAGCTCAGTGACAGCATGTAGAGTGCCATTCACCTCTTGGATGCGCTTAGTGTATGCGCTGACCAGATCGAGGGTGTTGAAGAGACCAGCTTCGAGCCCAGCACTTAGGTCTTCCAGCGTGCCCTCCAGAAGATCCGGTAGTGTACTGTTTCTTATGCTGATAGGCGATGAGTCATGGCCGCTCAGGGATAAAGAACTGGTGCCGCCGTGAGTTGATGCTTTTGAAGCATTTACATACAATTCAGCAGCTGTTGTGTCTAGATTATCTTGGCCTTGATTTTGTTCGCGCTCCGTCACGACATTCACACTTTGCACTGCAGCATGTGATTCGCTCGATATTGAACTCACTCTTAAAAGTGTTGAAGTTATGGTGGAGGTGAACGGAGCTGAGGACTGGGCTGCAACGAAAGAGTTCAGCAGCAGGGCTACGGTGAGCACTTGCCGCATCACTATGCAGGTACCTCTGACAGGACCCATTGTGGCAGCATTGAGAGGTCTACTCGATGCGCGTTACATTGCTCTTCAATTTTGGAAGCTCCATTCGCAGAGGCTGGATGCAGCAAGTGTCCTCAAAGCGCGCTACGTGTATTGTCCGCCTTTGTCTAGAATAATCACCAGCTTGAAAGCCAGCCACGGCAGTGACTGATATGGCATAGACTCCCGCATGCTCCTTCGTGACACTCCGCACACGTTAATCGCATTCATTTCACTCTGGCTCGCGAAGATGGTGGACGACACAAGTGCTGGAGAGGTTGTTCGGCCTTGAAACGGTCTCGAGGCATGATACACAGAGCGTGGTGGTAAATGAAAGGCGCTTCTATGCGATCGGTGCATGTGAAACCGTGTCAATGGGTGGTGAGACGCCAGATGATATACACGCAGAAGAGACATCGTGTCGCCGAAGTTGAGCTCGAGCGAGGACATTGTGATTCAGCCATGATCATTGGTGCGGTACACACGGCCGCCAGCGGCTGCTCCCATCAACCACTTTCTCTCCTCACGGCTGTTTTCGCCACAAGCAACGTGCCGATGTCTCAGAGTCATATTGATCAATCCTTCAGCAAATGCCCAGAATGGTCCTCCAGGTCGTGGCCACTAATGCATATCGAGATGGAAGCAGACCGCAAACATCGCGCTCTCCGCCAGCCTAACCCTCAGCACGTGAGTCTGCTTCGTCGTGGCACAGCATGGCATTGCACGACCCCATGAGCAGAGCCCAGTGAGCGAGCAGCCTCTCACTGGAAGCAACATATACATTCGGCTCTATGAAATATCTTGATTCATCACGTACGGTAGCGGAGCCGATGGCCTTAGTATCTCACAAATCGTGGTCCGTTAACATTCATTTCCGCCATCAGCACGGCCAACACTCGTGCATTTCCTGCAGATATGCTCGTTCGGTCGCCCCGTTCGCATGCTATTCCTTGCACCAGAATAACCAAACAACACGCCTTGGTATCAACGAAAATACAGCCTCCATCACATAGTTTGGAGCATTCCAGTACAGCCAGCTTAAGCTTCAAGACCAACGAGATGCGCCGCAAGGAGGCTGTCATGCAAAGAGGTGGATGCGCTGTGTATCACGTCAGACATCTTTATCTGAAATGGCGCCATCTCACGTCCAGTCTCAAGCAAAAGAGAATCTTGTGCTCGCCACGCTGATGGCACTCAATACTCAGCACGTTCTGTGCGCTTGGCTCCCGGCTTTCTGCGCGTGCTTCCTGCAGAAGCCTGGCTGTCCACGATCAAGGCAGCCATAAGAGCTCCAGTCTCTTTCTGAACAGTGGTGACCGGAAGTTGATGGCCATCGACTGTGCTGTCCACGCGCACCGATGAGTGAGGCGTTGCCTTGCTTGCTTGAGTAGATGAGTCGTGGCCCTGAGCGTTCACTTTGGACTTGGACAGAACGCCGTTCTCACTCGACTCTTTGGCCACGTTGTCGCTGGTCGAAACTTCGTCCGCAGCTCCGGCGTTGGCATGCTGTGTCTGCGCCTCATCATGCTCGGTAATTTGGTGTGTTGGCGGATCCATACTTTGGAGGCTTCCTGTTGATGCCCCTTCCTCGGTAAGAGAGGCGACAGAAGCAGACGACCCCTTGCTGGTCTTGTCTTTGCGTTGTGTCGCTGACTTTCTGGCAGCATCGAGTTCGCGCTGTTTCTCCATATGGGTCTCCATCTGCGCCATGGCTTCAGTGGTAAGTCTTCCCAAGATCTCGACCTTGGTTCTGCAATCGATATCAACTTTTACGCCAAAATCAACAGCACCCCATCCCTTTTCATGTGGCTGACGACAACCATCGAATTCAGCAAGCAGACGTGGAACATCTGGAGCTTCTTCGTCTAGCTCCGGCGGGACAGGCTCATCCTTCGAAATCACGATGGCAGTGGCGCAAGTGTCCTCCTTCCAAGCATTCTGTGACCTGGTCAGATGTGTGCCGCCGCCAGTGCCAACCCTACGACATTCACGCATAACATGGCCGTAAAGATCTGTGGAGTATGAGACCACGATCTTCTGATGCGCGCCATGAAAGACCACGCCGTGCGGTGTCACGGTCGTACGTCTTGGGTCTCGTGCATTTTTTCCGTTTGGGTTGAAGTCCATACAGGGCGCCAGGTCCACATGGTTGATAATCGTACCGATTGGAACCTCGTCCTCTGAATATACGCGCGCATTCTGGAGTTCTGCCTGCTCAGCCACCCGCTCTCCTAATGCACGGGTCAAGTCGAAAGACTGTTCGTACGCGAATGCGGCATCAGCGTCCGGCAGCCTGGAAGTACTAGCGATGAGGTTCATCACAGCTGGCGTGCAGCGTGGGAGGGACTCGATTCTCCCCTCGCCAGATTGAAGCACGACTCGAATGGTGCCATTGCCGTTCGCGATTGCATCGTACAGTATGTCATCTCTCGAGGGCGCCTGCCATCGTGGCTGCTGAACGGGTGTGGACTGGCACCCGGTCAGTATCAGCGGAAAGTTGAGGCGCACTAAACTTACATTAGAATCTTGCACCGGCCAACCCATGTTCTCGCGCTTTGGTGTCCTGCCTGTCTGGAAGTCCCTATTCCGTCTGTCGAGTTTCTGCTTCTTGTTCGGAGGAGGTCCATCGCCATGAGTAGCTGGTGTTGGACGATAGAGCGGCTCTGAAGCACCAGCGCCCAAGTCTTGCGTAAGGTCACCGACGCTTCGGACCCTTCGTGCTGTCGGCTGTCCTGGTGGAAAGCGGTGACTTCTCTGACGCTCTGGGTTGAGATCGAAGTCAGATCCTCCTCCTCCTCCTCCTGGACCACGCGGATACTGGTTTTGGCCATCAGCTCGATGTCTGAAAGAATCACCGTGGCGTCTTCTACGATCATCCATATTGACGGTCAGCGGGTCGAGTGTGCCCTCGCGCACACTGTTTATACCGTCGAAGCGCTTGCTATACGTGATGGAAGTTGGAAATGGTGCCGTCGCCTCTCGTTGTCGAGGTCTTTCGGCAAGCAGCCGCGCTCTGAGCTAGTACATGCGGCTTGAGGGTCCATGCTGGCCCCACTGCAAACGAAGCAGCCTTCATGTCGCTCAGTCTAGCCAAATTTGGTGTCGGCTAGGTGCCAAGCCGCGTTAACTCATTCACTTACACCCACCGATCAATTTTGAACGTCTGCACCTACATGTCGAAACGAGGATGATGCTCAGCTTGCAGCAGAACAAAGGACATGTCGGCAGATTGCGTTGCTCTTCTAGATACAAAGGTCGCGACTATTACTCCTGAAGACAAAGGACTGGGGGAAGAGCTTAACAAGGCGTATTGCCTCTTTGCACTTCGAGTCACTTCAAAGGTATAACTGAAGGATCGAAAAATAGTCCAGTTTTCAATTGCTGATGGCAAAAGTCTTTGTGATACGGTCAAGATGGCAGCTAGAATCTGAAACGCTGGGATCGATCATTACACGGCTCTATCACTGGATCATTGGCAAGAAGCGGTGGGTGAGGGTGTCTCGAAGCCCTGCAACGATCGAGCGCCGGCCGCTCTCTCACAACACTCATCCCGGACGAGTTCAGAAGCATAATACACGGCGTTCGCCCCATGGCACGAATCCTGTCAAGCCATCCACAACAGTAACCGCAAGTCGCAAACCGCCTCATTTCCACAGTGCTAGCAGCAGGCTTCTTGCACAAGTGGGCTCAACCCGTTTTGCCAAACAACTGGCTGCGTCAATCAAAGCTCGACAATTGATCGTACAACAAGAATGCGCCATTCGCGACCTAGTCGTGGAAGCCAATGAGGTCTGTTCCCGTCACAGGGTTATCACGAAAAGCAGCAAGGCCCTGCAGCAGGACGAATCTGTAGAACCTCAAGCGAGGATCCATGACATGGCCATCCGTAGTGCTATCGAGGAAGAAAAGGCCGGTACAATTTCACGCTTGAACAAGAGAAGATTCGAAATATACAAAGCGCGTCAACGCTGTCGTAAGATCTATGACCGCACACTGATGGCTGATACACAAAAATTGGTGGAAGAGTCCGGCGTACTTGACAAGTTGGTAGATCGAGACCAGCTGTGTGGTACATTGTTTGGATCAGAAGCTGACGACTTCAACGGGTCCGAGGAACTTCTACCATACCTATCATCGGAAGGCCAAGGATTGTCTAAGCATCTTGCAGTGTCTATGTCAGCTCGAATCATCATTAATGATCTCATTCGTGATACCGAAAAGTTCAGATCACGATATCTGGATATGAAGAAGGACCTCGAGGCGTGTGAGCGAGATATTGGAGATTTTCGCAATCAGGGTCTCGCGAATCATGACCCTAGAGTGCTCGAGAAAGAGCATCAAGTGGCAGATATCAGGCTGAAGATTGACGAGAACGATGAAAAATGGGAAGCGGCGAATGACAGCATCGACTTGGCGCAAAGTCGTCTGCGTTTGTTGGACAGGAGATTCTTCTTACGCGCTAGGGAGTTTGTGCAGGGATCTGGTCTCCTTGACGGCAAAGTTGATGAAGAAAGACTACGGCGACAGCTCTTCGAGGGAGAGCACATCGGGAGTCAAGACGGCGATGAGGCACAGGAACAGCCACGGAACGAAGACGAGACAGACACGCAAGCCGACCAGGAATTGAAAGATGCCGAACGAGACGCTGCTCGAGAGGAAAGAGAAGAGGCAATATCAGCCGCGCTAGAGGTTGCAGAACTACTGGCATCGCGAATAGAAGGTTATCATACAGCGCTGAACCAGCACCTCAACGGCCAAGATCCAGGTATACCTCACTGGTCTCCATCATGGTCGAAAGAAGAATTCGATCTTCGTCGTCTGCGTCACCTGCAACAGCTGACAGGCGAACAAATTGCGGCTGAGCGCCGCTGTATGCGTGCTATCATTCGAGCTCGCGATGCTGGTGTGGAGCCTCTCGAGAGCATGCGTTTTGCATTCGCCGATCGGACCGATGACGGCGCTCAAGGCTCTGGAGATGGCACGAGAGCTATTGCCACAGCGCCGCGACGTCGAGTTAGAGAGTGGTTGGATGACATACCAGTTACCCCGTCTCGACTTCGAAATGTTCAGCCGAAAAGCCCGCCATCACAATTGCCAGATCTTCGAACTCCGATGAACTGGGAGTCTTTCAGTACTAGGGCAACGCCAGGCTGGCGGGATCGTTTTATACAAGAAGCTGGAACGAGAGGACCGAGAGGTGAGACACCGGAGCCTGTACCGGAAGTCGGCGAGAATGAGGACTTGTTCAAGAAGTTCCGAGATCAAGCTTGAGGTGACGGATGAAGATTCATCTGCTCCCCATACCACAGAAGCGGTGCTTGTAATTGAAGAACAGTCAGGTCGACAAAACAGGACAGCGATCTCAGGCATGCATGCTGGAGGAACGTCGCATTTGTTCTTCTTCACTTCCTGCCGATGCTCTTTCGTTCTCGAGAAATTCGCAGACAATTCTCGCAACACCCAGAGCGCTCTCGTGGCAAGACCACACTATCTGAAGCAACAGAAATCAAATCGTGCAAGGTCACGCGGTGTGCATTCTCATTACAACCTCAGTCCCAAGAAGAGAGAACTCTACCGCACTCCTTTCACATCCACATTACGATTCCACAATCCGCAAATGATCTGACGCAAACAAGCGACGTGATCTTGACACTGACATCTTCCTGCAGACCATTTCAGTCAAGTTACACAGAACCTATTCTCGGCCTAAAAGCAATACGAAACTTCGATCAAAGTCCAATGCTCGATGGCGAAGTCATGAAGCGAGAGAGAGGAGCGTCACGCGAAATCCCACGACCCTAGAAAACATTTTGTTCCTTGCAAAGATCGCTTGGAACTGCATACCAAACTCTCTTTCGAACTATCAAAGATCACTTCCAACTGTACTCCAAACTCGATACAAGAGAAGTCACAAGCCCAGTCACACGATGAATTCAGGTAAGTCTCGAGCCAAAGAAGGACTTTGTACGACTTCATACTACACTATCTGGCCAAGCCGTCATTATGAACAGCTCCGCCATACAGCACGAGCGCAGGTACGTAGGTCGCAGTCTGGGGGCATCGAGCGCAGAGAGCGCACATTGCTGCTTACGAATAATCCCTTCGCAGAGTTTTTAAGAAACAGCCTCTTCACCATTGCCGAATATTCTTCGTGACCAAGACAAAAGGCTGTAAACTTCATCCCTCAACCTTGCAAATACAAAAAGATGCCATCTGATCCATGCTTCGCATGATGGGAGGAAAGGCGACTCTGATCATGCTAGAGAGATATCGAAAGCAGTTTGGAAGAAAGAAGCGTCGGAAGTAATAACACGAACCCATGGGAGCCGTGAGGTCCATATCGATCCAGCTTCACAGGCATTAAAACTCGCATCGTTGTCTTCGCACGCCGCCAGTGCAAAGTCGTGCATCCGTATACCGAATATAATCAACCGACACACCGGTCATTGATCACGGCAACACTGTGCTGTGAGAATCAGCGCTCCGCATGCCCCAATCATACCGGCTTGCAACGTCCAGGAACTCAGCCTATGATATCTTTCCTACTTCATTCGTAGATTATAACTACTATCTAGGTGCTATACCTTTCCCCCCTTTGGCCATCGAGGCCTCCTGAATCTCCTTGCATGCATGACTCCCATTTCCTTCCTGAATCTGTGGAGGATCCCTTTCCCAAACGCCTGGCTAAAGTTGCTACTCGTTACACTTTACAAAGGTACAAAAGAAAATGACAAAGAGCTTGCTCATGATGCGCCAGCACCAGAAGCTGCAGGAGGAGGATTATCTTCGACCGGAGTCGGCGCAATTCGTCTCCTCTTTTCACGTCCTTGTTCTTCACAGTCTGGTTGAATGCCTGCATTGCTGTCCCGCTTTACGCCGCTGACTGTGGGCGGGGGTTGACTTGCGGATGCATTGATCTGGCTCTGTCCTGGAGTCTGGGGCGGTGTGAACAAGGGCATCGAGGAATTCGTACTCGATGAGCCGGCAGCAACGTTAGAGGGGACGGCGCCCATTGAAGGCGTCGGATTGTTCATTACAGGCACTGCGTTCTGGTCCGGTATCTTTGCGAAGCTGGCTTCCGTCGCTATGCTGGAGGCAGACATGCTGCGGGCTGGACTGGCCGGTCGAACACCTGCCTCTCGCTGCACTGCAGCTGCAAAAGGCGATGGAGATGCGGCAGCATGTGGAGGAAGTGGTGTTGGCTGCGCGATACCAGAACCGCTGTTGGTCGAAGAATGTCGTGGCACAGCAGCTGCCGGAGCAGTATTGCCAGTAGGTGTTGGCTGAGGTGTAGAAGCGGCGGATGAGTTCGCTTTCGACACAGATATCGGCGCCGGCGATGGTCGCGAAGTTGAGGCGACTCCAACAGGCCCTTGGTATACAGCTCCGAGTTCGCCCGGCGCAAAAGTCAACGCCGAACAGAAGCCGTCTGAAGATGTCATTAGAAGCGTCAAGCCATCGCCTGACCAGCTGAGATCAGTGAACGTAGCATAATGCAGATTGCTCACCACGCAAAGTGGCTTCTGCTGCTGTGTGTCGTACAAATGTACGGCGTCCTGGGTCGCGACGGCGTACACCATTCTATACGGAAGACCGAAATGAGGGACTGGACCTGGCGGTGCCAGAGGTGTAGATGGATTTGATTCAGAATCCGCACGTGGCCGGGGCGATGCTGCGGTAGTGCTTGGAGCTGGCGAAGGCGCACCCATAAGTGGTGGAGGCTCCATCGCAGCATGTGATGTCGGTGCCTTAGATGGCATGACTGGCTCAGGCAAGGGCGCAAGGTCCTCCTCTGTTCGGGTGTCGATGGTGATTTCCTTGGTCTCCGTGCTTGCAGTGCGTAGCTGATAATAGATCGGCGAACATTTAACCGCAATCGAAGGCTTCTTGTGGCCAGGCAAATATGCCACTGGAGGCTTGTTGAGGCCAGCTCTCGTGTAAATGTAGACGGTGTTGATGATCTCATCAGTGTTCTTGCCACCATCTGCAGCAGGATGGGTGGTTTTGAATTGACCCGCAGGAGTGAAAAGTAAGCTGCCGTCCGGCGTAAATGTCAACCTCCGGAAGAAAGATGTGAAAGTCTCGTTGGCGTAAATATTCGTATTTCGCACGCCGAGACCAATACTGCCTGATATGCTCGGCGAAGCTGACGGCATAACTGCTGGAAGTGGCATTGAAGGACTGGGCGAGACGGATCGTCTCATGGATTGCGAGCCAAATGATGATCTTCGGCTGTGAGAGGTTGGTGGTGGATTCATGGGCAAAGCAAGTGATTGTGGCGTGCCAGGTGCTGATGGCTTTGGTGAGCCGATAGCTTCCGAGAGAATGTCCTGGACGAAAGATGCGCGATGGCTGCCAACGCCTAGATCTGGTGGAGCCGGGCTATTCGATGATATCCGTCGTGCAGGCAAATCCATTTTGGTGACTTTGTTGTGTTGGTTTAGTGTGAATTGGCCGTCCTTGGTTTTGAGCGTGTAGATGTGCACAGAGCGGTCTGAAGATTGGGTTGCAACATATTCGTTCAGAGGATCCCATGCCACGCCCTGCACGTAGTGGTTGTGCTCGGCAATTTGGCGAACAGTTTGGCCTGCAAAAGATCAGTATCTCGCAGTGCAGAGCAATTATAAAACTTGTCAACTCACCAGTTGTAGCATTGTATATCCGAGCAACATTGTCCATGCTGCCAGTCATGAAGAACATTCCATCTGGAGACCAAGCCAGATCGTAGATTTCTGAGCCGCTGCTTGATCTGCACATTGTTTTGACTCGCCAATGCTCTACATCTTCCTGTCCGTCGTCTCCAAAATTCGATGCGTAGGCGGGATTATCGGCGGGCGTCCATAGCAGAACGTTTCCATCGTCTCCAGCGGAAGCCAAGAGCTCTCCTGTGTCCGCATCAGCAAGTGAATAGCGATTTAGAAGAGACTGAGGATTACACACACCTCGAGGACACCATCTGACAACGTTGACTGCTTGTGTATGCTTGCGCAGGGTCGACAGGTAAGTCACCTTGCGCTCATCTCCATTGCTTTCAATGCTCCATAGCTGTTTGTACATTAGCTCGAATTCTGGCGATCCTGCTTCAGCTCAATCGTGCCTACCCTAACGTTGCTGTCGCCGCCTGCGGTTGCAAGCCTGCCTTTGCCCTGTCTTTCAAAGTGCGCAGAATAAATGGGTCCGTTGTCGTCGTGCCAGGCCACCAAGAGCGGAGCGGCTTTCATCGTGATTGCGTTGCTGGCATCCGGGCCAGGAGAAGGCGTTGGTGTACAAAATGGAGTCGAGAGGAGGTAGAGGCGTGTAGCAGTGGCAGTGTGATGGGATGGAGAGACAAGTAGCCAGGCAGATCTGCAGTGTGGATTGATTCAGACAGACGAGCGTGAGACTTCCGATGCTGCTAGAACTTGAACTACGAGGCTACCCGCTAGTTCCAGTCCGAGTTGGAGAACTGCAACGGTTCAGGCTCAAGCTCAAGCTCGCCGGGGTCTGCTCTGCACAAAGCACGATGCACGATATGGCAGGCAGTGATAGGCTGAACAGAAGGAGTGTCGGCAGTGTGAGAACGCGGGCTGTTCCAAGGCAGCTGAGAAAAGTCGCGGCGACAAAATGGCACAGACTGCGAGTCTGCAACAACTTCGAATCTAATCGGGATTGGGATTGGGTGAAGCGATGGTTGCTGCAGCTGCAAGCAGATTGTCCGTGCTTAGCAACAAGGTGGGGCGGGATTCTTGGCTCTCACGCTGTCTTTGGCGGCGAACATTTCATCACAAGACAACAGGCAATCTTCATGCCTTGCTCACCGCACTGCCTCTGCTCCCTTGATGCAAGCTGTGCAGCCTTCAAAGATTGCCTGCGCAGTCAAGGCGTCGCAAGGTGTTACCGCCCAGGTGGGCAGCGGTCAGACCAGCAGCAGCTTCCACCCTCTACGCCCGATGTCACAGCACCACGAAAACCACCCATTATCGGCTCATTTCATGTCATCAATGTCCGCCGAGGCAGCCGTTGAACAAATGCATCACCTTGCCCGCACCAAATGACACGTCGGAACGCGAAATTTGGCGCGATATGGTACGCCCACGTGCTGCACGCTCTCATTGCAGCTCGACGCGACGCTGGAGTGCTTCGGCTTCTTCCAAGCCTCCAGGATCAAGTGTGCCGCGCTGCATTGTCACGTTGTCACTTTTGCGACCGCTCCAGCACCCAGATCAGCGCTTGAAGTGACAACGGTGGATCGTCGTACTACATGACAGAGCATTTAATCAATGAGTAGCATTCTTGCCATTCTCAGCACCGGCTCATAACTGGCACAGCTTTTTGGTTTCAATGGTGCTGGGAGAAGTTGCTTGCACTTGGGCTCAGCCTCCGATTGGCGCGTTTCTACTCGTCTATGCTTCTAGCGGGCCTCACGTGCAACAGCTTCTCCTGTGTCAGCATCCTGTGTCCAGTCAATCCGAAAGCCTTTTCATCGACATCCGGACACCTGGGACAGGACCCTTTCATTCAACCCCGGGTCACGCACTTGCGAGAACAATGCTTGTTGGCGTTTCGCCCGCCGCCCATACGCTTCCAGCCACTTTCTCGAGTGACCAGTCATCAAACCCTTGGCCTCCCTATTCGCTGCATTGACCATCTCTACGAGCTCTTTCACGTACTGGATTTCTGCATCTCTCTCTTTTAGCGAATGCAAAGTGCGCCCTGCGCCTTTCCGCAGCTTCCGTTGGTCGTACTCATTTCTCATTGTCCGAGTTGCTGGTAGCGGAACCCTTCCAGCAAAGACTTGAGCAAGCGCCTGTACAAATCCGTCAGCTCTAGGTGAACACTTCCACGCAAGTTCGCGCAAAAGTAGCGACTGGTCAGTGTGCACCTTGCGGAGTGTACTACATACCATTGCCTGGAATTCGAACAAGGAGAACGTGGCCACATGGTATGGCACTCCAATGAATGCCAATGTCGGATCTTGGATGTAAAATATGTCCTTGTGCAGATTGTGGGTCACTTGTCCATTTGTGACCAGGACAGATTCATCCGCATCTTCTGGCGACACGCCATCTGCGTGATATTGTCGCATGAATGGGAACGAGACGTGATAGCCGGTCGCCATGATTATTCGGTGGATATTGCAAAGCTTCTGACCTGATTGCAGATCTATGATGCCAGATATACTACCGTCGCTGGCCAACTCCGGCGACACTGGGCCGAAGCCACGTATACCACCTACTCTCGCACCGTTTTCAGGAAGCAAGTGAGAAGGCAGATCGTATGGACCGCCTCGACTAGACTGGAATACGGCTTTTGCATAAGGGCCGAGGTCTCGAGCGATGTCTGTCGATGATACGCCTGCCCCGATGATGAGAACATTTTGGTCTTGGAATTCCTCTGGTCGACGATACGATTTGGAATGCTGTACCCTTCCTGGAAACTTTTCTTTCCATTCTGCAAGCCCAGGCAAGTCGGGCACGCTTGGAGCGTGATAGTGTCCAGACGCTATGACTACCGCATCGTAGTACTGCACCGGTTGTCAGTCCATATCCAGTGATTGGCACAGCATTACAGACCTCATCGCTTCTGCGTATCTCAGCTGAGCCTGAATCGAGTTCCGAAGTAGCAACACGCCATTTGTCGCCATCTTTGTCCACCTGGTCGACTCTAGAACGCAATCAATACACCTGCTAGCTCCCATACCCGAAGTTACTCGCGCCTACCTGGTATTAAATCTGATAGATTCGAGAACTCCATTTTCTTTGGCGGTGTCCTGAATATAGTCGCCGAGTACATGGTGTGGAACGAATTCTTCAGTACCTGGCTTCCATTGCTGGCAGGACAATTCCATCTCAATCGTCGAAACATTGTTCTTCAAAGCAATATAGCAAGGTCCAGGTGGGGCGAAATCTACTAGCAAGTCATTGACATCCGCATGATCGTCAATCGCCTCTGGTCGCGGTGTGCCAAGCGGGCTATCATATTTTATTGACTCCTTGAACTGACAAGCCTCGTATTCCGGAGAGTCGCCAGTCGAAGGTAATGTGGATGGGTAAGCTGGTTCTTTGGGCTTTCGCTCATCGTAGACCCTTCTTGGTCTCGGTCAGAGATCTTTGATCGATGCGTCGTGAGCGATGGATGGCAATGCCTACCAGACACCGCCTGCTCGAGAACTTCTCTCGTATACTGTTACATCCAGCCCGGCACGCTTCAGATGTAAGGCTGCCGCGACACCACTAACTCCAGCTCCGACCACGGCCTGCACAGATCAATGAAAAGTTCTCAGATCACTCGAGGAGCGCGTCTACATACCACACGTCGAACGTTCAAATGGATAGAATCAGCCATGATGCTGTTTTTCGAAGCTGGGCTTGGCATCTAGCAAGAGACAAAGTTACACGAAGCTCTGCAAGAGCAGCCCTGGACCTCATGCTACATTTACAGCCGCAGCACGGTCTGATAACTCTTGTGGGCTCGAGAGTACTCTTTGATACGACTGCAGTCCACTTTCATTCGTTTGTTGGGATGCAGGACACTGTGCTTACGAAAACCAAAATGGCGTTTGATCACGCAATACAGCTACCTCGGAGCGCTTTTCGGCATGTCGCCACTCTCTATCGCAAGGCACTTTTCAGCGATCTGTGACTTTTACTTGTATTCAGAGAAATGGTGGCCTGTTGATGATTTCAATTGCATGCAACACGACGGATCTGAGCTAAATTTTCCTGCTCCGCAGAAAGCTTCATTCACTCCTCTCTGAATGCCAACATTGAAGGAACAGCGTCCAGAGCGACTGATCGTGCCTTATAGGACCAGAATTCTTACATGCTAGGTGGGCCCCGTCCTACTGAGCAGTTTTCTCAATTGATGTCCTGCTAGGCTTTGATTTGCACCACTTGAGCCTGTGCAGTCTCAACTTCTTCGCCTGATGACTCCGCATCAACGTCCCTGTTCGCTCGTTTCCTACCAAAACAGTCAGCTATACTCCCCTCTCATCAAAATAACACAACTCACCTCCCCCTCTCCCTCCCATGCAACCACCTCGTCACCAAAGCCGTCGCCATCATAGTTGCCGAAAGGAACGTGACCGTAATATACCCCTTCTGATACCTCGGAGCAGTGACTTGCTGCCATACGACCAGCGGCAACCAAGCTTGGAAGACATATGCCATCTCATTCATGAAAGCAGTGACAATCGCTCTTTCCTCATTATCATCCGAACAGATCTCGTGGGCCCATGCGAAAGCCATTCCTGAAAGACCATACCCAGATCCGGCCAAAACGAACACCGCCCATTTCCAGGTGATGTTGATGTCCCAGACTGCTAGAGACACATAGCAAAGGATGTTCATCGAGCCTCCGATCAGGAATGCTGGCCACCTCGCGCCACGGAATAGGGAGTCTGATGTCCAGGCGTAGATGAGAGTTGTGACGATTTGGATTGCATAGGTCGTCGTTGGGTAGACATTGATTTGCCAGACTTGGTATTTCGGGTTCGTGCTCGCTTTCAAGAATTGGGAAAATGCAGGTGCAGCATAGTTGTTTCCGTTGTTGAAGGTGATGTACAAAATCGTGAGGGCGTAAATGTGCCAGCTTTTGAAGATCTTGAGGACTTTAGCTCGGGTGTAGGGTTCTTTATCTTGACGTCCTTCGAGTTCCATTCTTTTGCGTGCAAAGGTTTTTTCTTCCTCGTTGAAATAGACTGCACGGCAATTTGAGGGCATGTCTGGCAGGAAGAAGTAGCCTGATAGAGCGATTGGTAAGGAGATGATGCCGTCTACCAGGAAGAGCCTGAGCAACGGTCAACGGCTGTGATTGCAGCGGAGAGATCTTATGGTGAACATGACTCACCACTGCCAGCCACGGAAGCCTCCTACTCCTTCGAGATTGTAGACTGCCGCCATGAGATATCCTGAGAACATTGATGCAATGGCTCCAGATGTGTGAAAGATACAAGACCTTTTCGCCAACTCATCCTTTCTGTACCATGATCCTATGACATACTGCATACCGGGATAAAAGCCACTCTCAGCCAGTCCAACGAGGAAGCGCACGCCGTAGAGCTGCCCGGCAGTGTTACAGCGGGAGGTTGCGAAGGTCAGAACTGTCCACACCAGCTCGAGACTCGGGATCCAAATTGATGGTCGAACGCGAGATAAGATCAAGTTGCTGGGGATTTCTCCAATTACATAGCCGACTGTCCAGGCTGTTTGCATATAATTGAGCTGGTTGCCATAGAGCGACAAGTCCTCCTTCCTGGAATCTGATATCAGTGCACATGATTGATAATGTTCTGAACGCGCCAACTCACATCCCGGAGACGAATGCATTGTTAATGTTAGTCTGGTCCAAATTTTTGATAAAATAGCCCAGCGCAGCAAAAGTTAATATTGCCGCATCAAGCTTGAAGAGAAACTTTCGCTCTTGAGGCGACTTGTCCAGCGAGTCCCAAATGTAGCTTTGCCATCTCCGCTTGACCTGTTTCTGAATCAACTCGTCGGCATGCACTTGGGATTCATCTTTTGCGGTGGAGGAGCCCATAATGCAGTCGTGTTCCGGCGCTGAGTAGAAGGAAGTGATACGAGAAACAGAGGTTGAATGGCACATATGTTAAACACATGATAATCTATCGGTGCCCTGTTCTGCATATGCCGGTCCTCGGGCTCGAATTGCCTGATCCGCACGGCTTTGTGATTTCGGCTCCTTGAGCGGGCACAATTTTTCTGGACATGATGGGTGAGATGTACCTTGGAGTGGATCTGAAAGGACGTCCTGATGCTGCAGTACATCAGCTAGCGAGTGACGTGCTTTACCTTGCCAAGCACGCTCATGTTAAGACGCCGATCAGTCTCGCGCGCTATGGAGCTGATCAACCTATGTTGACCAGTGCCGCAGTCTTGACATTGCTTGGACGTTCAGCACGAGCTTCTGGCCGCCAATTGCGGTTGCGGTGGCGGTTGCGGTTGCGGCCTGCTTTCAGCTGCTAGTCATGAGCGATGGGGACTGTGGCAAGGAAGAGCTGTTTGAGAGTGACGATTGACCAAGCTGCCTTGACCAATTGTTTCCAATGAAGCACAGTATAGCGCTAGAGTGCCCCAGTGTGTGCGTTGCGATCATACGTAAATGCTTCTTGCTGTATATGTTGTGATAAAGACATCGAGACGGTAGAGAAGTCTTCTCCTGATGTGAGTTTCCACTGCAGCCCTTGGCGCACAGCCACAACCACAGCCTGGTCAAAGCTCGTGTCAAGCCTCAAAATCACTATCCGCGCGCTGCTTGTGAGTCTGCAGCTGCCTCAAAAATTACCTACGCCTTACAACGCGCTTGTCGTTCACGGTATCGGGGTCGATCCATGCAAACCAAAAGACGACGGACGCGTCGCCAGTCATTGACGGGTCGTGGCGATGGGTAAAGACAAGGGTAAAGCACATCTACACGCAAGAGTTGCTTATCTTCAGAAAGCTGCTTCATACTTGGCATCCCAGCAGATACAACGAGAAGATCCCAACGACACGGACTCCGAGCTGAGACCATCAGGAAGACCTCGCGATGCCAGCACTGAGATCGATCTCGCCACTTCCCCTCAGGTTGAAAACCACAGCAAGAACCCCGATCCGCGGAATTCTGTCGAACATAACGCTAAGGCCAACGAACCCGAGGCTCGACTATCGCCAATTGGTGGCCTTGCCTTCCATGTCTCTTCACAGACCCGTCAGGTGGCTCTCAAGTCGCAGATTCGTCTAAGCGCCAACTTCAAACAGTCGAGCTGCAAGGTCTGCAATGCAGTGCTTGTTGATGACTACACCTGCAAGAGAACCATTGAAAATGCGTCTCGGGGAGGTCGAAAAACGCACGCCAATGTGTTGGTTGTGGAATGCATTGCATGCGGCACCAAGAAACGGTATCCAATTGGCGCAAAGCGACAGCAGCGAAGGAAGCTTCGACCGATCATAGGAGACGGCACGTCGACAGATCCCTCTCGGCCCGATGCTTAGCTTTTTCTGCCTACGATCTTGGGCAGCACCAAATTGCAGTGCTTGATGGGATGCGCTCCATAGGCAAATGCCATTTCACATTAGAGATCCAGACAGGATGTTGAGACATTGCCTCCGCAAAAGCACGTCGTCCAAAATCCAACCTCGCGCCCTGTCTGGCTGCTTTCTTCAAGCAGAAGTAGCCAAGCTAGAACTCTGAACAACCACATGCTACAAAATGCATGGCGAGTCATTGTTCGAGGACCGCGCCCCTTGGGACCAGAATGGTCGGCATACTGCTGCAAGTAGACGAAAGTCTATTCTGAAAGATGCATGAGCACATCATCATGTGCAATCGGGTGGTCTCGCGAGGACGGGTTCCTGTGCCATGCGCGGCACGTCCATGTACAACATCGGAAGCTAAAGCGAACGACTTGCACTCCTCCGAGCGCATGATGAGTAGCTTGGGACGCCTGCGCGCCGGCGGCTTTTCGACAACAACGCCTGTACCAGTGTGAAACCGAACCCTGACGCCAGATTGGTTTGTTCAGAGGGCATCATGCATCACCCCCGAACTTGGGATCACATGAGATCTCATGAAGTGGACTGTTCTCCGGCATGAAGTTTGACCACTCATGCTTCAAGCGTTGAGCCAACGCCGGGCTACGACCTCTTGAAGAGCTTTCCCCTTTGTCAAGCTATCTCCTGATATGCTTGATCATGACAGTACTGGCCATATGCATGCTGCATGCAGCCAGGATCCAAATCGAAGCGTACTCACACGATTCGCGCCACATCCGACCTCACAAATCGGAGTTCTTCCCGTCATTACCATCTGCACATGCGGTTACAGCCATGGCCACACCGAAGGCCACAAATGACATGCTGCGAGGTGGTCGGCTGCGCTCTTCGTTCTGTCCTCAAGCATTATCCACTGATCCAAGGATGCTCCTAATGGGTAGACAGGCGAAGATCCTCAAGCTACACACTCTTGGCTGCATTGCAAGAGCTGTTACGACGATCTCGATGAGGTTGATGAGGACCCACGGCGATCTTGCAGGAGATCCGCAGCGTAGCGATACCCTCCGCGAGCTGTGCTTTGAGACCTGTCCTGTTGAGTTGCAGCGTGACGGGGCTCGACCATGCTGCGCGGTGCTTGTGGCATTGAGTGGTTAAGCCTGGCTTCAATGCTTCGGAGAGTCGTGTTCATGACATCAATGTCGTCGTTCAGGCTTGCAAGTGTCGTGTTATACCTCTCAGCAAGCTGAAGCATCTTCTCCATCGTATCATCCTTCCTGGTGGTCAGGTCAGCTTAGACCAGGACACTCGAAGCATGTAGATGTTCATCTCAACACCTACTTCGTTGGAGGAACATCACGATACTTGCAGCTCGTGCCCTGCTCTGAACACGGCTGGCAGGGCTCGCCGCCATCGCACTTTTGCTTGCGCTTACGGCATTCTTCACACGCCTGCGAGTCATTAGCCTAGGCCAGAGAAAAACGATGAAAAGCGCACTGTTCTGGTTCGCTTGATTCTCCTTGCGTGACGATCCGAGTCTGTATCAGACGGTGGTCGTTGAGGTTGCCGTGATCTCTCTGCTGGTCTGGATGCGCTTGCCGGTGCTCTTGGGACTTGAAACACGACCGGACTGGTATTGGAAGGCTCATACTGCTGGGGCATGTACATTAAGGCTTGGCCATGGCCCGGTTCGTGTGCAGCGTACGTCGCGATTCCTGGAGCATGTCCATACGCAGCATTTGGCAGAAATGGTGCGTACGGTGTTGCGGGCTCTTCGTATTGCCAGTCCGGATCCATAAACCCTTCATACGTGAAAGAGCCCATCTTCGCGGCTATAGTTCCAGGAGACCTCGCTAGGTCCCAAGAAGTGAATAAAGTTCGAGATCCGACCTAGCACGACCATTGAAAAGAGACAGTGAGGCCGGAGAAATAGAATTTGACAATCGGGTCCGACTGAGATCTTAAGACGCATCGACAAGGACCTTGAGCGGCATCCGCGGCAAGGGAGTGTACTCTTCCATGAGTGGTCTCGAGACAGAGAGGATGCACAGTAGTTGGCACATGGCGCAAGCTCGCCGAACCTCATTTCGACGAATGCTAGCCGAATTCGTTCAGTGCTATTGCTAGCCGGGACTACCGATGGCGGGCATTCGTGTCGCGCATAGCTGAACTCAATCCGCATCTATGGAATAGAAGCAAGCATGTCTGATGCACGGAACAAAATCGCGCCCTACTAGATCCGAGATGGCAGACCTCCGCCAACAGTGTATACAGTCTACGGCACGGATTTCACTCCGCTGGTGCAGAGAAGGCAATATACCCAGCTCGTAGAAGATCAGCCTCGTGATATTGTCGAACCTGGTCTAGAACTTCGAAGTCAGGCTGTTGGGAGTGGTGGCGGGCCATCAGACCTATGTCCTGCAGTCGTGGTAACACCCGAGACCCGGGTTGAGGCAAAAGGCCGCGAGGAGGGCGGATCTCTGGTTGGACATCCTCACAGATCAGAGCGCCGGCTCGTACGCTCGGCCAAGCTCGTCAACCATATCAACCAAGCCAGGGCCATCGAGCGCCAATGCACTTCCTCCAACTCTGCACAGACCGGCCTGCGTGACAGCACATCAGCACAGGTGCAGCCGGGGTCACGCAGATACAGTACAGCGCTCACTCTGGACATAGTCCAGAGTATCGTAAGCATGCAGCACCGTCTCAAAGCCAACGCACGCAATTGGAGCATAGATCCAACGTGGCTCGCCAGGAATACAAGTGAAATATGGTCTGTGGCGTTCTGCTTTTGGCTAGCTGCTCCAACCAGACTTCCGGCCCACCGCTCCGTCCATGCGCGGGACGGACAGACCCACAGCCAGTAGCCATTTGTCAATACAACTCAGTGGCCAACATCTCTCGAAGAGTTCAAGGTTCCTCACGCAAGTCGCATGCGCCTGACACAATAGCCCTGACAGCGTTACGCTGCACTGACAGATCTTCTCCACGCTTGTGCGACGCTGTTACGCATTAAGCGTGCTTTCGAGTTCTGGTTGGGCGAGAGGAACACTGATCGGCATTTGTCCGAGAAAAACTCCACAGTCGTTGCAGCCTTGTGAGGTGTCTGTATACTGGCACCTCGCTTAACGCGGGTAGACGGGATGCTAAGCGAGCTTCAAAAGTGGTGAGGGTATCACACAACACCTCGAAGGACGCGCCCTCTCTTTTCTAAGCCCCCCTTGGGGGGTTGGGGGGGCCATATAAACGCCTCGCAACCCAAGTTGTCCCAACTGAATAGCGTTGGTGGTGCTGAAGATAAGTTTTGAGGATGTTGGACTTGGAATTTCGATGCCAAAAGCTAATCCGGAAGCGGGTTAGCGTAGGTGCCAGAATACAGACACCCGCCTTGTGTGACTACCCCTCCGGAGAGGACTTCCTGCCGACTATGTACGAATGGTAGTGGAGTCTGCTTTCACACTACCACATACTGCATTTGTATATGCCGCCTTTGCCGACTTCTGTCACGATGCCGTGGAACACGACCAACTATTTCTCGTACATCTACCTGCTCACTCGCGCATCTCTTGGACGATCTGGGGTGTCCTGTGCTTCATGCACGAGTTCATGGGTTTGTGGCCTCATGGAGCTCCCTCTGTGAAGATCCGTTATTCAACTCCGCTTGATGTGTGCTACCACATGCAAATCGGAGATACGACAAGCTGGGTGCCTTTGGGCATGAGTACTTTCGATAACTCTGCCGCTCAAGCTGAGACGACCATACCACTCTCCGGGTCCGTGTGAAGGGGTGTTCAGCTTCAGACAGCTTCCACACTGTTCCAAAAGCAGCTCAGTAATCTAGATAATCCTGAGTGATCTTCGGCTTTGCATATTCTGAATCATCGTTTGGCGGTGTGATAGACCTCTACTTTGTAATATCGGCACTGCAGAGAATCGCTGCACAACACAACTGCTTCAAGAGGAAGTGACATGGATGCGTGTGATGCAGACATCCGAAACTGCTCGGCACTTTTTGTTGCAGCGCTCGGTACCGCTTCAAGCAGATCTGACCTCTTCGCGGAGATGCTCGCTTTAACGCGAAAGACGATCATATGGCAAATATCTGGTGCTTCAGGAGAAACTGATAGCCTGCCAAAACTCGGTCTGCGTCGTGTGGCATCCACTGTTCTCGTCCCGGAGTCTCGACAAAATCACTCGACAATGCTCTCTACTGCAGTGAAGATGCCAACACATCTACCACACGACATGAGCTTCTTTTCGAAACCGGTCCGAGACGATTGTAAGTGACTTTCTTCTGCAACTTGTTCTGAGTGTATTGAGCTCCAATCGCATACGATGACCTCGCGAAGATAGCGAGAACTTAGCAGTACTCCAGCAACTCTTCCCGCGGCGCTTGCAGCTCTTGCGAATATGGCTTTCACCTCCGGCACATCATCTCGATCGCCATCCTTACGGCTGCCGACTCCTTCTGCAGTGAGCTTGAAATACAGTTAAGGACATCACCGACATACTGCTGCAGGGACGATGCTCTTGCCGTCCCTAGCGCCCTTCAACACGGGAAGACCAAAACTCAGAGCTAAAACCTTATGCAATTGCTCTCGATTTCCACCACTGTCCGCAAGCTCCTCGTCATCTCGGTGGACACCATTATCTACTCTATACAACATGTGCAGCTCGTAGCGCCGAGCAGAGTTCAAACTTTCACAAGAGAGGGGATCGTGCCCAGACTGATTGATGAAACGCTACTTGGACAATCTCGATCATGCGCTTCACGGCTCGGCTTAAACTGCATCGCCGGTTTGAAGTCCAAGAAGTGATGCTCCGGTGTGCCACTCGATGGACCGAATGCATCGTGCCAATCACAGCGGGTGTGTTGACGCTTCGCCACTCTGGCCCTAGATGTACTGCTTGATTTAAGCAAACCATCGGGTGCCTGCTCTTCAACGATCTGCCAAGGCAAACAACCACGAGATTTGGTAAGCAGCTCTCAGGTCCGATATCGCGTGATGCCTCAGGATGTCACATTGTGATCCTGCCTGCGTTGTACATGTAAAGTAGTATTGTGCAGCAGCCCGAGAACCCTGACGAGAATCAAACATCATCGCTTCGAATCCATCGATGCGAAGCAAGAGGCTCCAAATTCACAGGTCAATTGTAGCCAGGTCCCAATTGTGCACGCTGAAGCAATAAACCTCACCTCTCTAAGCCCCGCTTGCCTTACATATTGTGGACACCGGAGTTCAGGTTCCACTCATCCAATATCATGGCTCCCAAACCTGAGTCTGTGCCTGCGGTATGGCTGCGTGGTGGCACTAGCAAAGCTCTATTCTTCCACGAGAAACATGTACCGCGACCAGGGCCGGATCGAGACCGCTTCCTAATGCGCATAATGGGCTCTCCAGATCCAATGCAGATTGACGGCATGGGAGGAACATATCCCGTCACAAGCAAAATCGCCATCATCAGACCTTCCGAGCGAGAAGATGCCGATGTAGACTTTATCTTCGTGCAGGTATCTGTCAATGAAAAGTTCGTAGACTACGATGCCGGTTGCGGCAACATTTCTTCTGGCGTTGGACCTTTTGCCATCAATGAAGGACTCGTGAAAACCAAACGGCTAGGACAAGTCGCCAATGGCTATACCACCCAAGAAGTCCGCATCTATCAGCCTTTATCCACGAAGAAGATCCTGGTTACCCATGTTCCTATAAATCCCGAGACTGGGAAATTCATAGAAAAGGGCGAGTACCAGATCGCAGGATGTCCAGGAAGTGGCTCACCTATACTGATGGACTACCGCTACACGATCGGAGGAGGAGTCGACCGAGGTCTCCTACCCACTGGTCAACCTATCGATACCATGGACCTCGACGGAAAAACTTTACAATACACTATCTGTGACGCAGCTCATATCATCGCTTTCGCCTATGCATCCGACTTCGGACTTCAAGGAGACGAGCATCCTAAAGCCATCAACTCGAATCAGGAGATCCTCGCACAGGTCCGAAAATTCAGAGGCCAAGCTGCTTTCAAAGTCGGCATGTGCAGTGATCCATCGATGGTAGACAAGGAATCGCCAATTTTGCCTATGGTCGCTTTACTTTCGCCGGCTTCAGCGAATTCAGAGGCACATATCCAATCGAGGCTATTCTTGGATAATGCTTGTCATTCTGCTATGGCTGGTGCTGGTGCGACTTGTACCGCAGCGGCGAGTCGGATCAAGGGGTCTTTGGTCGCAGAGATTATGAGACCGGAGGCGATGGAAGAAGGCGTCTTCAATGTACAACACCCGAGTGGTGTTTTGCCTATTACTATCAGCACTGGTCGGGAAGATGAGAAGGGTTTGCCTATGTTTGAGACTTTGTCTTTTGTGAGGACTGCGAGGTACTTGATGAAGGGGGAGGTTTTCGTTCCCGAGGATCTGGATGTCTCTTTCTAGCGTGTTAATCACGCCTATGCAGAAACTAATGGCATCGGTACATGCTCGTTTACTTGTGAAAAGTATGAGCCACTTGTCAAACATATCCGAGGGCCTCAAGGTTGTTTGCGGATTTTCATGAGCCTCACCATCCAACTATAGCTTCGCCTTTCCTCTCAATACCATTATCCGTTTCTCAGAATCGTCGCAAGGCAACACAAAACAAGGTATGGCAGCTTGCTGCTCGGGATAGTTGTACAGCGCATTCGGGTCAACTTTTTCAGAAGGTATGTCGCCTTCGCTCGTCCCAAACTCGAACAGCATATCTGGATCCTGCGTATTGCCCCAAGCAGAAATCTTGGTGACTTGTCTCGTAGCACCGAAGAGAGCTTTATGCTGAGACACCAAGAAAGCTCCGCCCCGGCCATTCGGCGATCCCAGCAATGCCAGTCCCTTATCAGAGTCAGGTGTGAAACTGCTTCCTGGGTAATTACCTAGATCTTTGTTTGCGGGAGGTTCGAGACCGACGTTTATTCTGAGGACGTTTCTGGATTCGTCGTTGTTGACGTGGAGTCTGAGGATGTAGTGGAGTGGTTTGTTAGTGCCGCAGACCTCATTCCAAGTCAAGGCATTGATGTCTGACCACTTCTCTATTAATGGTAGGTCTGAGGCCGTGAGTGCTGGATTCTCTTGTGCGTTTCGCGGACTGTTGTTGGAGATTGCGAGCATCATTCCGGCGTCGCAATTGTAGGCGTTTGAGTAATAGCCTCCAGTTCTCTGTACGCAGAATTAGTGTGTTGATACTCAATTGGGAGATCTGAGCACTTACATAGCCTTTGCCAGACTTAGGATTGATGTGGTCTTTTGAGAACTTTTCGTACTTCCAATAGATGTATGTCCAAGATGGGTCGGTAGTCGGAGGAATCTTGAGCTTCTCCATGACATCTTGACTGTAGCGATGGTTTCTGTTAATGCTTTCTGAGTCAACCATTTGCCAGCCTGCGTCCGTGATCTCGTGGTAAGCTGAGCCAGTCGCGGGATATCTGGAATCCTCTGTAGGCGAACGCATGAGCGAGTTCAGTTCGCATCCTCGAGCCACGTCTTTGTCGTAATACTCGTGCTGTCCAGGTGTTTGTCTGATCAAGAGGTCAACGCCCCTCCGAATGCGCCTATGCTTCACCCGAGAGTGAGCGTTGGTGGTGTCAACATTCGATAACGACTCTCTTTGGCTCTTTCCATGCGATTCCAGTCGGCGTGAAGCATCTCGTCTCTTGTTCATTGAGGGCGGCGCAGTTGATCCTCCCAGCTCAAACATAATGTTTGGCCAACCCTCTGAGACCACAGCGTTGGCCTTTCCTTCACTTGCGTCCCAAACTCGGATCTTCGAGATTTGTCTGGTTGCGCCAAACAAGTCTTTGTGTTGAGCTAAAAGCCAGGCAACTCCACGACCATTTGGACTTCCGATGATGGCATTGGCTTGGCCTGCTTCCGTCTCGTCCTCACTTGAGGGTTGAAAGACACGCGCTAAAGCATCGTCAATAAGTAGACACGATTGTTCGTCGACTCGAACACACACCTTTGGCAAATGTTCCCAGCTTGCTAGCTGTCAAGGGCACGTCTTTGAAAGTGGAGACGCCATAGATCTGTTGAATATTCCTCACCGTCTCCGGATTCTTGACAGTGGTGCGAAGAACGTAGTTGAGGGGCTTCGCAGGGCCACACCTGTCCCACCATTCGAATGCCATAATTTCCGACCATTGACGAAGTGGCGTTATTTTGTCCTTCGGAGGAGGATTCTTGACGTGGAGTGGCCCTTCGTTGACTATAGCTACGAGTACGCCATGGTCGCAGTTGAAGAAATTCTTGAACGTTGCTCCTGTTGGCTGGTCATTGCTTAGTTGAAACACTGAACGATTGGTGAATCATGACTTACCTCCCACTTTGGATTCTCCCTAGGAACTGGATACAGCTGGCTCCAAGTGACCATGTCCCAACTCTGATCGAGAATGCTCGGAGCTCCCATATGAGCGAAGGCAGCACGAACGGAGTGAGGCACGTCGCTGGGCTCGAAAGCGTCCGCTATTCGACCCCAGCCATAAGCACCCACATCGCCAACAGTTGCACCCTGATGGGCGACGTTAGGATTGGGGACATATTCGGGAGGCAGAGTGTCGCCTTCCATCAAGCACATAAGGCTGAAGCCCTCCATCTGGTCCGTGTCGTAGTCTCCTCCTCTCTTTTGAGATGGAGCTTCAGGATCTCAAAGCATAACCACGGTCGAAGCGGCGGATCGCTCTGTGCTGCGATGTTCAAGATCATGGTTGAGCAGCCCGAGCGGCTGCGCGAACTTATCCCGGAGAAAGAGCAATGTGAGCACCGCGAGCAGTAGTAGTACTGCTGATGCGCGAGACATTTTGTATCTTCGTTGAGCGAACGGCATGGCGGAGTTGTTGCAGCGCATTGAAAGTTAGATGATGTGGTAGCTGAGGCGGCAATATCAAAGCCCACGTACATGTGGATAGTGATTGTGAGCTAGGTAGACGAGCTCTATTAGAAGCTGCTCCAGTTCTGGTTGTAGAGCTGCTAAGGTGAGCAAACAACTACGCGCTGCACAATGCAAATGCGGTCATTCGCTTGCTCGTGCGCGGTGGCGTTGCTTTCATGTAGATATCACATGCTGCGACATCAAGCAAGCTACGAGATCCCATGTGATGGAGGGAGAGCATAAGGGTCCTGAAACGTTCCGTCACTCAGCTTCTCCAAGGCTCACTGGTAGTCTTTCCCCATCGTCAGTTTCCGTTCACTGTTCGCTTCCATTGCGGTGCCATAGCCCCAGTACGTATGATACCCCCTGGCTTCCTCCATTTAAGTGCAGCTTCACATGCTGCCAGTACTGCTTCGCAGGACCTCCAAGAATTAGCCTTGCGGCTGTATGATCCATGGCCATAGTATAGTCCAAGGTGTGTCAGGGCTTCGACCTCGCATCCAGGCCCTAACGCTGCTACGAGTCTGGCTGCGGCCAGCAAATCATAGTGGTCCGGATTGACGGCTCCTAGATCTATCGGCCTCCGAGCGTGGTCCTCCAGAGCGTAATTTCGTCGTCTTCAGCGGCAGTAGTTGCTGAATGCTCGATACGATCGGAGTTTCTTGGTCATGCTTGATCACTGAGATGCAAGCCTGGAAATCTTTGGCTGAAAGCAAATCGGCAATTTTGGAATCCTGTTGTATGAAAGAGATGACTCTTCTTGAAGAATGTTATGTGTACAAGACTTACGATTGCGTCCACGAACATGTCAACCAACCTGGAAGCCAGCCCTATTCGCCTGCTAAAGCGAAGCACATTATCTCAGGTAAAGTGCATCAGAAGCAGTCAGAACCATTCCATGCAGCAACAGCATCGAACCTCTCCTAAGCAACAGTAGTATCGATTCTGGCTCAGCCAACAAGCAACACGATCTGTCCAAACCGCATTCACTGGGACTTATCCAGGTTGTAAGTTCAAGAGCCAGGAGCATGTGGCATCAAGCTGGGGATATTGACCAGCCTTCGCAGTATCTTCTTGCCAGCTTTAACCTGACGAGATACCAGGTCTCAGATGTACAACCCTTTGGATCTCCGGCCCGGTATGGATGGGTATCCGGGAAAGCTCGACCCGAGCCTCGATGTCTTGCAACCTCTCCCGCGACTCGCGAATCTTGTCTGGATGGCGCATTGCACGGAGCCAGGTCCTCTCATCGTAATAGGACCGAGCTCCTTCCTTCGCGACTTCTGCATGAGGAGGGGCAGGTCACGATAAAGAGCTTGTGTTCGGCTACACGATATGAGAAGAGCAAATAGATGCCCATGCGAAGCCAATCAAGCTTGCAACGAGCAGTACTCATCACACGGTGGCTGGGAGCGTCACAGGCTGCGTACAAAACGAGATCAAGCGCAGATGGCGGTGCGGCGAGATATGCAGAGCAAAAGCAGGCAGAATGGGCCCTTGGTGTCCGTAGTGCTGCACGACGGTGGTGGCTAGAGTGCCAGCCGCGCCGATGTCTGTTGTCTGATCTGATCGAAACCTGCTCGAGACGTAAACTTTGCGACTGCGTCACCATGCGGTAACAGAGATCGCACGGATAACGAAGGCCGCTCTCACCTCAGCGCAGCACCTCGTGATGGTGAAGGCTGTGAGATGGTGGGACAGAGCACTAGGCAGTCATGAAGTGCTCTTGGAGATCTCGAGCAGCAGGCGATGTACTGATGTACCCTGCTACAGGCACTCCGGATCTCGAAGAGTTCAACAGGCATCGTGCACTACTTCGGTCTGTGCTCTCTCACGCTAGCAGAGCTGCCGCGTTTCTATTGTGGAGAGAGCTTGCAAGCTCTCATTTGTTTGTTTAGAAGCTGCCAGGGCGCCAGCACTCAGGAGCCCACAAGGCAGACAATAGAGAATGTAGACAGTGCACAAATAATGAGTAGGCTGGCGGTACGCAGCGCATGCCAGCCAAATGTAGTGATGACTTTGGTACAACTTGCTGGTTTCCACAGCGGAAGCATGGAAGCGAGCAAGCGGACGTGGGAGCGGTTGGACTGCTCAGGATCGTGAGAGTTTGATGCATGTCCAGCCGGGCAGCGCCTGCCACATTCTACAGCGATCATTGGTCCAAAACCTGTGGTACGTGACGATACTTTACCCCACTTGCTTTGAAGCCTACACTTGAGCAGGTAACTTTGCTCTCTTCTCTCCTTCTTCTGCCTACATCACCACCATCGACACCTCTTCTCACTGTACATACCGGACACATACCAAGTAACATCAGAAGAGAGGCCCATCATGATTGTCGACCCCGTTCAGGCGTTTGCGAAGCCGACGAGCTCTGTCGCTCCGGGTGAGCATAACGATGACGACAGCACTTGAGAAACCTGTACTGACAGCTCTGCAGTTCCTACCGTCGTCCCAAGCCTTCCAGAGTACCAAGATGCCTCTGAGACTGGTACCAGGACCCTCTGGTGAGTCGTCACGCTCAAAGAGATGAGAGATCAAGCTGTTCTGGTCGCCTTCAAGCGATGGACAGCTTCGATAGCTTGTCGAAAAGCTTCAAGAGTCTGGAACTGATATCCGACATAGGGTTGTTTTCGTCGTCATGCTTGTTGCGACAATTGTGTTCTCTGGCATGGCATGGAGCGTCCCAATGGTGAGCTATTCCGATCAATCCGAGCTCGTTGCTTGTCCGGGACTAACAGCTGTGTGCAGAGCAAGCGTCTCTATCACGTTATTACCGCCTCCATCACCACCATTGCTGCTCTCTCTTACTTCTCCATGGCTACTGGACATGGCGTGAGCTACCACCACGTCTCCGTCCGCGAGTCCCACAAGCACGTTCCAGACACCGAGCACGACCTTTACCGCCAGGTGTACTGGGCCCGCTACGTTGACTGGGCTCTCACCACTCCACTACTTCTCCTCGACCTTGCTCTTCTCGCTGGCCTGAACGGTGGCACCATCCTCATCACCATCTTTGCCGATGTCATCATGGTCTTGACCGGTCTCTTTGCTGCTTTCGGCTCTGAGGGCACTCCACAGAAGTGGGGCTGGTACGCCATTGCTTGCATCGCCTACCTCGTTGTGATCTGGCAATTGTTGGTCCACGGACGCGCATCTGCCAGCGCCAAGGGCGGCAAGGTCGGCAACTTCTTCGCTGCCATCGGTGGCTTCACTTTGATCATCTGGACTGTCTACCCAATGTAAGCATCAATCAAGTATTATTCCACTCACAAAGCTCGAAACTGATGATTATCTAGCGTCTGGGGCATTGCTGACGGCAGCCGCAACATGAACGTTGATGAGGAGATCATCGCCTACGCTGTCCTTGACATCTTGGCCAAGCCAGTCTTCGGTGCCTGGTTGCTCTTCACCCACGTCAGCATGCCAGAGACCAATGTTGACGTTGGGGGATTCTGGTCCCAGGGACTCTCTGGCGAGGGCCGCATCCGTGTCGGTGACGACGATGAGGGTGCTTAGATTGCTCCTCACCACGACACTTGAGGTCAAAACCGGCGAACGAAGAATCTTGCTACGATCAAGTCAAAAACAGCAGCAAGAGGAGTTTGGCGGAATGAAGAACGGCACTTTGTGCTACCAAAAGATAACGAAACTCGAACGTCCAATACGAGCATGAATCGGAATGACAGGCATTTCATCGGATTACGGGCGATACCATTCAGGCGAAAGTCACTCACATGCTCTTTTATGAGCATTTGTATTCTAGTGTTAATGATAATTGCGAACAAACGGCGTGGTATGGAGCACTTTTCTCTACACACCTCATCTCTTCTCTTTCGATTGACAGATGCTTGACTCTCGATCGCCCATCAAAGTCGTGTGTTGCTTCTCCTCTTTGTAACCTTGTCGATTCTTGCTGCATGCGGTCATCGCCGTGCCAACGTGACAGGCCCCGCATTGAGCTCAAGCATGAGAGTTGTACAAGCGTATCGTATCCAAGAGCTGTCCATTCAAGGGTCTGAGCTATTGCTGATGCTTCACGTGTTCGTGGAAACAATCGCAAGACATAGTAGAAACAAGATTTGAACTTGAAACCGGACGGTTGGATCCAAAACACGAATCCTCGTTCTGACGTCGTGGCTTGGACGTTGCACGTTTGGGCAGCGAGGCGCAGGTCAGTGACGAGCAACTCTCACGTTTCTGGTTTCTCAGGAGACAACCACGAACAAACACGCAAACAGATTAGAAACAGCGAAAAGCCAACTCACGGAACGATCAACCACACCGCATCACTTATATCTTCACGAGAGCGAACATGGCATCCAACCAATCTGAAGCTGGTGTTGAAAGCACCTCCCCAAGTATCCTCGAGAGAAGAAACAGTTTGGAGAAGCATCTACAGCACCGTCCAGATGAGCAGGACTTGAAGGTATCCTTGGCAATATTGCGCGAGTGGGAATGTCAGGTTGACGAACAACAGGACAGGCATATCTTGCTGGACACAACCGCAGCGCCGGCGTTGCAGGCGCGACAGCAAGAGCTGGAGAGGCAGAGAATCACAGATAACCTCAAGAAGGTAAGTGCGCGTTGCTGCGACTCTTCTACTATAAGTGCCTTTTCCTTGTTGCTGCTCAAGATACCTTGATGCAAGCATGAAAGTGCTGTGGTCGACTACCATTCACAGCCGACATGACACTCCTGCTGGACTGGCAGGGTATATCTGGCGCGCATTGTGGCCGTGAAGCCTCCTCCAGGCATTGCAATCGCAACAATATATGCCTGAACAGGCATGGGTTGCGAATGGTGCTTCGAAGAGTGCTTCATGACACGCATGCGAAGAGGATGAGGCTTAGCAGGCAGATGGTACATGGAGAGCTTCCTCGAGCTCCCGAGCGTCCGATTGTCAGCCAGGGCATAGTCACGATTGCTGACAATGAACCAGGGTCTCAGCCATCGCTCGGACAAAGAGACACTCATCGCAAAGAACATCCTCCCAGAGTCGAACGCAGCTCCTGGTATCCAGGCTCAGCAGAAGGAATTGGAGCATCATATGCGTGCAGACAGCTTGGAAAAGGCGCTAAAGGACCGTCCCACCCAGGAACAGCTCGTCAAAGACGGCATCCTTAAAGGTCAGTAATCATTGGCATGAACATCGTTTCGTACTAAATATGATCAGACGAGAACGCGGTTTCTGAGGCGTAATCGCTACCGCAACTTGTGAAGGAAGTGGATTTTCTGCAGGAATAATGATTATGAGTGTTGATCATTCATTACTGCCCTGGTCCTGCGAGGCCTCATGAAGAGGGACTCGCAGACGTGGCGAGTGGGATTGCGTAGCATCCGAGGTGGATCTGTACTGTTTCAATGCGCAGCTCGCTCCCACCGTACTACTGTAGATCAGTAACAGGTGCAGCTCCAGCCTTGCCTGCTGTTTTTCCGTACGGCCTGACTCTTCACTAAAATTCGAAAATTGATCGCCGGAGAAAAGAGAACAGAATGACCGAAATTTTCGAGACACATTGTGTGCACTGAGTGTGAAAACGTCCGCAACCGTCTTCTTGTAGTGAGGGCTTCTGCCGCAAGTCACATGCAGGCCGACATTAGCTTCTGCTGGGGCAGTTGCAAATAGCAACGGAAGCTAGGAGGTACGCGCTAAGCGCTTTTCTCATCCACACTTCTCCGTCTCAGAGTGCGTCGCTTGGTATCTGCGAGTGCTGAACGAGGACAATTGGCACGCAGTTGGAATGAATATTAGGCAGTGAATTTGGGTAGCAGCACATGTGTCGCTGAGATCGTCAACGAGTCGTTCACGCTCGAGGACAGCAGGCCAGATCCTCCCAACGTTGTGCATTGTGCGCAATCCATGAGGGAGCACAGGCCAGCGCCAAAAGGTTGTTTCAGAGTGCTGCCAAAAATACTTTCGGTCGTTCTGTTGTCTCGGCGGCGAGCAGCTTTCGGTTGGACTCGCTGCTGCTGTTCGTCTTTCGAGAGACAAGCGACCTTTTCGAGGCCACGCGCGCTCACCACTACACGGCCTGCATTCACACTCCCAGCTGCGTGGACCTGACGACGTTTGCCTGGATTGCAGCATAACTACACTTTCTCTCGAGAAGCGCCCTCCCGCCCGCTGGACAAACGAACCCGGCTCTGCGACCGCAGCTTTCTTTGTTTCGACACCTACGAGAGGCGCATTCGGCCGTCTGCAAGAGACTTGATCAAGACTCGCACCGAAACACACTCCTCTTGAGGAATCTATTCTGGCTACAGTATTGCGTTGCGACCAGAAGCCAGCGCTTAGCGACCCATCACGCTGCGTCCAAGACAGCGGATTCCACGTCGACAGCGATCTTTTCGAGTAACGACGTCGAATACTCGCTCGCACGACGAGCAGCACCTTACTGCATAATCCTCGTCGCGACGCATCTTATATTGCTGCGAGCAGCCACCCAGAGCCGCGGAGTCTTTATTCAGCGCGTGAGCGAGGAATACGGGCCCTCTGAGCTTTCAAGCTTCTCACGGTAAGTTTTGCAACAAACCTTGCGCCCTGCCAGGGGATCTTTGCATGGAAATGGCCATCAGCAGCCAAATTGAACACCTTGCTCTCGCCTCATATCCGCTCCCCTCTTTATATCATCAGCGTCCCAAATGCTGGTGGCTATGAGTGTTGCAATGCTAATTGGTGAGCCCTAGCCGAGCGCCTACAGGCCAAACTTAGCTCTCGAGCCCCCATTGGCCACAACCTCGAGCCGCCTTCTGGAAAGCTGCAAGCCAGTGATCGACTTCTCAGCTGGCCTCACATTCGTCTATCCTTCTTGTTGCCCGGCTTATTCGCAGCGTCTAATCTGCAGGCCTCACGCCCATTCACTCTTCTTCAATTTTCTCCCCCGCGCGAGAGAGCATGTGGTGAATGGACTGCTAAGAAAAGCATCCCACCCTGCCCTCGCTCAAGGATCACTATACACTCTCTACCATCTATCCTCGACGCCAAAGGCGCGACGCCGTTCCCTGTGTAGCGTTTGGCGCCGTCGAGATCTGGTATCTCACCAGTAACAGTCCTTCCTGGAGAAGGCATTACGGTGCGTATTCATTGATTGCGCAACACATCCAACCACTCACACCTTTGTACCTGCGGCCACTGCATCTTCGGTGCATGTGTCTTGCGCTCACATGTACCACGGTTGGCAAGCGCCATGGTTCTTTGACGCAAACGGCAGTATCGCTGACGGCGATACGACTTTACTTTGCCAAATGCCTTGTACTATTCTTCACTTCGATTCACTTCACTTTCTGGCCCGTTTCCTCTGGCAGGAAACATCACACTCGCTGACATGACCTCGCCCAGCTCTTTAATAGCCAATTGGCACGACGAAACTACATACTTTACACCGCAGAACGAAATCAAGAAACCTCATGGCCCGCGCTTCTGGCAAAAGCGAAGAGTGAACAACGGTCCATCGCCAGAAGCAACTACATTCTCTATTCGATCGATGTTTTCACCGATTTCGCCCACGACAAATATGTCGCACATGGACGAGCAAACCAAGCAATTACCTCAACCTTCCATTGCGAGCTCGCAAAGAAGTCTTCAGCCTTCACCAGAGTACGAAAGCTTTGTTCGAAAGTTTCATCAACATCAACTAAGCGATTCAACGAACACGACCGGTTCAAACGACTCATCTCCGACTACTACCATCTCTACTGTGGACGATTCAAGTGCGACAGAACCTTCGCCCGGCTCGTCACCAGAGTCGCCTCCGCCCACGACCTTTGCAGTGGGCATGCTTAGACCGCGCACTGCTGATGACCGAAGTGCTCCGTTCTTTGAGCTGCAAAAACAGCCGCCGCCGAGGAAAGGCCGCAATCTCAAGAATCTTGCCGTCAATACCTCAAGACATGGACCACGAGCCGCATCAACGACCAGTCTTCCACTGCAGGTCCAGTCTGATCAGAATGCGTCCGTTTTATCGCCCTCCTTTGTGAAGCCTCCCACTCCACCACGACGGAAACCGAGCAATCTTGGATTGACCATTCTCACCCCTGGAGGCAGTAAACCAGCACCTCAGGAGATCAAGCTTGCAATCCCACCAACGCCAGGTGTAACACGACCCTCTCTTCGCCACTTCCAATCTTCTCCTTCATTACCTTTAATGCCAAGCCTCGGTATCCCCCATTACAATGCATCAGATTTTCAGAAACCTCGGTTATTGGAGACAATCTTCTCACCTGTCGAGCAGCCTGCCGAAGCACCGCAGATCGCCGAAGAAGAGGAGGAAGAGGAGCAGAACTTTGACGTACCTCTATCCAGGGAAGAGAAGCCCGAGGCCTACCCGGACGGACCTATTTGTGTCTATGATCCGAGTATTGATCTCTACCTTGAGCCCACAGCAGAACAAGCAAGACAGTATGATGTGATCATGAATGTAGCGAGCGAAGTACGGAATCCATTGTTGGGACTCAATGAATCTGCTCCTACCGAGCCCGAGCTGCGGATAGATGGCGGTGGAGGCATTCAATTTGCGCCCAAGAAGGAACGTGATCATCTAGTGGTCAAGAAGGAAGACGCTTTGGCTCAGGACGCCTCCTCTCCAACCACACCGAAAGCCTCACCACTGAATGCAACGTTCCCCACAAAGGTTGCAACAGTCAATGATCCGGAGTACATTCACATCCCTTGGGAGCACAACAGCGACATCGTTCCGGATCTACTACGATTATGCAAACTCATTGACGACAAGGTCATTCAAGGGAAGCGTGTATTGATACATTGCCAATGTGGTGTTTCACGGTCTGCAAGCCTGGTAGTCGCTTACGGTCTCTACAAGAATCCCTCGATGAGTGTCCAAGAAGCCTACGACGCTGTCAAGAAGAGGAGCAAATGGATAGGGCCAAACATGAACCTCATCATGCAACTACAAGAGTTCCGCTCCAGCTTAGCGAGAGGCGGTCTCCTCACGGCCAGGAGCGCGATGAGTCCTCTCACTCCGGGCTCTGCGTTGAGTGAATGGAATGGACCCTTTGCAACGATTTCGCCAGCCATGCGCAATGAACCTCTATCGGCGGTTGAGCCACCGTCTGCTAATGCCGCGAGTAATGGCGACCGCGGTGTCCTTAGTCCCGGACCCTCCTCCGCGCCATCTGGATTTCCATGGCCACTGCCGACCACCTCTGGCGCCCAACGGCAACGGTCGATCAGCGCTGTTAAACCTGCCACTGCTTACGTCGATCCATCTGGACACGTTCTACCTGTGCAGCCGGTGCTTCCAGTGCTCCAAGTCATCGCTGCAGATGCCGTGCACGCGAAACCACCAGGTCCTGTGCGGCAAGTATCATCACCCGAAGGGTTCAGTTCCCAGACTGCCACTGAGTCAGTTGGATCGCCAAGATCTGCAGAGTTTGCCATGACCCCTCTGCAACCCTCAAAAGATGTCGAGGCTGCTGATGACTTTGGCATAATGTCGCCGACGTCGACAGAGTTTACAACGAATCCGTTCGACAGGTCAGCCCTGCTAGCACAACTCGGTATGGGATCAATGCGAGCGGATGAAGAAACACCTCGTCGCTCCATATCACTTCGTGATCGAGAGCGTCAACAGTATACAATGCGACCAGGTCACAGCGAGCAAAGTCGGCAAGGATTAGAAGCAACCCAGCCGCGACGGCTTCGCGGCAAGGTTTCATCACCCTCGCTGCACCAACAACAAGAACTCCAAGCATTGCAAGCCAAGATTGAGGCAGACTTGTCAATGCAACGTAGTAACTCACACGCAAGCTCACCACAGTTCGGCCAGCTTTCGAGCGCAGCAGAGGAGCCACTCATGTCGCCACGAGCGACTGAATTCACGAGCAATCCCTTTGCTCTCTCGCTGAACGTACCTTCGTCAACAAGCGAGAATAATCACAACAATACTTCGTCAAGAACATCGGACATCGACCCAAGAAGTCCTGCACATAAGGGAGCGAGTCCGATAACGCGATCGATACTGGATGTTTTATGAAGCGAAGCAAGAAGACACAGCAAGTGTACAAGGCTACTCATCACAGACCGCGATGAAGAAGGCCAATATAATCAAATCTCATTTTGGGCAAGGAGTATCATGGCTACGGCCTGCGTTTTGTAGCATTGGCGTTCGCTTTTGGGAAAAAGTATCAACTGGATATACAAGGGACCGGCGTTTTTTAAACATGGGTGGGGAGCTGTGTTTGAGGAGGGATACCCGACCTGAAGCACCTTTCGCGAGGCGTAGGTGTCTTGTTGTGATGATCGGTGTGGCTTCTTGTGGATGGTAGACGATGACCCATGATGGAATTTGAGAGCTTGACGCGGGACTTCTTCTCTGCTGTTGATGCTGCTCTTTTGTACAACTAGCTCTTTTTTCAACTGTGAATGGAAAAATGTTCGCTTGATTCACTATCTTGTCTGATCTAATCTACTCCAACTGTGCTTTCTCAAAACTGAAATTCCACCTCGGATAGTGAATATGAATCTCTTTCCCTCCTTGCTGCGTCAAAGAACTTATCGTCACTTCATTCCTTCTCAATCCAATCAATTTTCCAACGTCACTTGAACTGAACCCTGTATCTACTGGTGCCATCTTGATCTCTTCTCCAGATTTCAGGCCAGAAGGATCATCGTCTTCGAGTTGTAAGTTCGATTCCTCGAATCCGCAGTCTAAGATCTTGTTTATGCAATCGGCGGATTCGAGTTCGGTGGGTTTTGGAGCTGATTCTTTAGCTTTTTCGATGGCGGTTTTGTACCTAAACACATAGTCATTAGTATCAACTTCCAGCCCGTAGTAGGTGTATTCATACCTTTCCCTCCAACCCATCACACCAGGATACCTCTTCTCATTAAAATACTCCTCTGGAAAACTTCCCGGCAACATTAACAACCAATCGAATATCCAAGCTGCATGAATATCTGCCAATTTCGGTCCTTCATCTTCCTTTCCTCCTAAAATCCATTGTCTTCCATCAGACAAAATCTCTTCTAAGAAATCCCAATTCGCTCTCATATCCGCCAACGCAGCAGGTCGTAAAGAATCTTGAGTTTTCTTATCCCATTTCCTTCCCCAGAGGGCTTCACGATCGGATTGGAATTTCGGATCTTTCATTAAATCTAAATCCGTAGAAATTACTGCTGCTGCGGATTTGAAGACTACGACGTCGGTCCATTTTTCGAATAATTTCTCCAAAGCTCTGTCGGTTGGGTTTTCTGCTGAGATTTTTGGATGGGATGAGGAGGTTGGGTAGAGTTCTTCGAGTTTTTCTAGTATGAGGAGTGTGTCGCAGTAAATGTCTCGACCCATGGACATTAAGGGGATTCTACGGTATTTTACTCCTAGGGCTGCGATGTCTGGACGTGGTTGGGTTATGGGCTGTTCGCAGCGGGAGTATTGGATGTTGCGGAGGGCGAAGTAGGCTGTTACTTTGCCGGCCCAGGCTGAGAGGGCCCAGAGGAAGAGGATGGGTTCGTTGTTGGGTGCCATGCTGAACTTGGTTTGTGTACTTGGGAGACTTCTTCGGATTTTCTTATATGAAGTTTGGAGGACTGCGAAATGCGCTTCCACTTACCTTTATGCCTTACCTGGAGATCCAGCAGCGTTGGTACAAAGTATGCTGTCGACCATAGTGACCCCTCACGAACGGAGCTGTGGAAAGAGGTCTAGACCTGAGATGATGTGTGGGCATTGGCAATGGCGTCGGAGGGCATTTGCAATCTCAGTGATCGCGGTTCAGTCCTTTGAGGAGCACTCATCGCCCTTGGAGTTCTTCAGACACCTCTGGAGCAGGAGCACCAGTATGGCCATGTTGATGGAATGAACAATATCGAGATATGACGTAGCGAGAGTTCTCCTGACTTTACAATGCTCGATGCTGCGATGGAGGTGGAATCGGGGAAAAAGAAGCACTTGCAGAAGGTGTGAAGATGCTCAGACATTGTGATGGTTACACAAGGGCATGTGCAGTAGCCGAAGAGTGTTGTCGATTGCAAGGATGTTTTCGACATCGCTGCTCTACCGAAAGAGACCAAGACAATGACATCGCGGCGCCAGTGCTTCCGGGCTCCGTGTCTTTCAGCAGCGAATGCTCTCACATCTCCCACTCCCTCTTCCCTTACCAAACAATGTCAGCCAGCTAACACGCAAACTGACTGGACAAGTCGCGGAAGCACTGTCCAGTCCAGCACACAGCGCCATCGCCATGTCTTCCGCCTTTGTCTCAAAATCCAAGCGCGTTCGCTTCGAACTCACACTGCGCATTCTCGACCTAAACAACGTCCCACTCGTGACCGGCACATCGTTCATAAAATGGCATTTACCCAGTTCCTCCGCAGCAGAACACCGCGGTCGAACGAACAAATGTCCTATCCGCGATCACAGAGTGCATTACGATTATGAGAAACAAGTCGCAGTACGACTCAATGTGGGAAAAGATGGAATGCTAGAAGAATGTTTGATACATTTCGAAGTTGAACAAGAATACTCGAGCAGTGGACGTGGAGAGCGCATAAAATTGGGAGAAATCCATCTCAATCTTGCAGAGTATGCGGATGCGGCATTGGAGCTTCCGTCCAGTCCTGGCGCAGGCCCGACGGATGAGGAAGGAGGCATTACTCGTCGGTATCTTATGCAAGAATCGAAAATCAATAGTACGCTCAAGATCGGTATTCGAATGCGACATTTGGAAGGGACGAGAGATTACTATGCTCCACCATTACGCACGGCTCCGGTCTTTGGTGGGATTGCGGGTATTATCTCTTCTTCGGAAGCGAATAGTAGTACGCCTGGAATTGGTTCGCATACGCCGAATACTGAAGATGGAGAGTCAGGAGGTGTGGGAACTATACCGCAGAGTTTCAGTATTAATAATAAGGAAATGGGAGAGATGCAGGACATGTATCGCAGGACTCTTGCTGCCTTCTGGACGAGTCAACCTGGAGAATTGAAGGCTGATGAGTGTATTGAGGATTTGTTCTCTGGAGGTGATGGTTGGGGAAAAGGTGGAAGACCGACTACTGCTGGGAGGAGTTTACCTGGCAGTGGGGATAGTACACCCAATCCAGGTGACAGTGGAATGAGCAGGGACAATAGTTCGGCGAGTAAACCTGATGAAGGAAGCAGGCACAAGCATAAGTTTTCTTCGAGTAGTCATCATCATGGGCACCATCATAGGAGGGATAAGAGCTTTAGAAAAATACCCGGAGAATTGGAGGAGATGGATGTGAGGGAGGATCTGGTCAGCTGGCAGATTGGGCAGAAGGCTTTTGGTTGAAGCGAAGCATTGATGATCGCCTGCATCTTCTAGCTCTTTAGATACGGCTTTACTGCCTGTCTAGTTCAGGATAATGTCTGAACACACCCATACTGTACTTCAGCCTCCTCTCACTCGCCAGATACTCTTTAATTCCCTTCTCTTGCTTTATACTCTCGTAGAAGGTTCCTAGTAATTCTGGGAACTCTTGACTCCTTGCCTTCAGCTCCTTCGGAAAAGCGAACTTGGCTCCATCCAGTATCTGCCACACAGTAAGGTCTGCATATGTGAGCTTGTCGCCCACAAGGTACTTGTGTTGACCAGCTGAAGCATTCCACTTCAATTGTCTCTCAAAGTAGTTAAAGAACTTTGGTATCCTTGTTTCTCTCACATCTTTAGCTTTCTCTAATGCCGCATCTTTCTGGTCTTCGTAGTATTTCGAGACCTATAGCAGAAAGCAATGTCAGCGCACCATGAATGCAGATTCGAAGCATCCAATGCACTTACCGCAAGTGGGTGATGCGTATCATGTATCTCGTTATTGAAATCCAATGCCTGTAATCCCAGTCAGCTCCCTCTTTCCGAAGTCTACCGCTCCCTCTTTTCCTGCACCTACAGTAAGAGCCAATTGCTGAACATAATATTTTTCATCTCCTTCAGGCACCAAACCCAACTTATCACCAAGATAAATAAGTATATTCGGCGTCTGACTTATAACCAAAACTTTCTCCCCATCCTTGACTCTCAAAGCCGGAGGCGAGAAAACAGGAGGATTTCCATCACTTGATTCCAGCCCATCATTCATGCATATCTTTTGCACCTCTCCGTATCCATTCTTATTATCCTCATTCGCAATATCGGTGTAAGGCACGCCTGCAGCCTCGAAAGCTAGACGAATAAACTCGCCTCGTCCGGGTATACCGGGGTGATACAGAAGCTCGTAGGTAGGATGAGTGCGTTGTTTCTTGGCTGGTTGCTCAGCCATTTCGGCGCCGCCTTTGCGAGGTTTGGCTTGGAGGACGAAGATCGGGGTCTTGCTGTGTGTGGCGTAGAGTTTGTGAGGCGAGGAGGCGAAGCTGCGTTCAGAATTGCGACTGCCTGATAGAGGATTCCTTGCTGCTGCCAGTCGGATGTTGTTGGAAGCTGTGCAGATATGCTTCGTTGCTAAGCGTGGCTGTGTGTGTAACTTGTCAATGTCGAGTCTGGGCTTTGATGCGAAGGGATACGTACTTGAAAGAGGCAATGTGTTGCCACTAAGTGTTTCGTAAGGAGTCGCGAGGATGACATGCAATGTGGAGTTGGATATGTAGTTGTTGTCTGGGATGTGGAATCGGATGTGATGTGCCTGGCCGGGTACCTGACGTAGGCTCCTCCATCTCCCAACCCTAAACTCCGGCTGACTGATGGCGTTCACGTGAAAGATTGGAGCCCGCGGAGTCTTGGCCGCTGTGAGTTGGCATTGCCAGGTTCACGTCGTACGATGGCTGGGACGCCTGTAAGTGACAGGCGGTAAAAGAGTCTTTCTCCGCACATCTAGACTGCTCTAATCGTGATCGTGAGCATTGCCGCTGGCCGCTGACGAGGCAAGTGATCGTGAGGAATAGAGATGGTGTTTGAAGTGATGAGCCACTTTTTGGGTTGGATGTCCAATTCTCATTACAATCGTTACTGTTATTCTATTTAGCAAATCCAGCTCATGGAGCCAAAGTTAGCGTTCATGATCCCCGAATATCCATCCCCTCCAAACCAGAAGCACAAGAATCCGGTCCATGCTGGGTGACAAAACTTCCTCCTCATTCAGTTCAGTCTCGCCTCCCTTTGCAGAAAGTGTTGTTGAGACATCCTGCCCAACGCAGACCAGCGCTCAGTGAAGAGGCCTCGCGATCTGGGAATTTAAAAACATTGTAAAGCATAATGCGTCAATCCGTAATGCTCGCTGTTCATGTTCTGTAGCGCCATGCAATATGAAATTACTCCTCTCCAATGCAAATGTTAGTGTAGTGTCTAAGAAGCCCGAACAGGCTGTTGGTGATATGATGCATAGCCGCTGCCATTCCGACTTAGGCTCGGCCGGTCGACACTTGGGCGTTTGGAGCCGTAGCCGGTCGCATACTTGATGTCCTCTGGACGGTACCTAGCACGATAGTTGATGCCCTCATCCACAGGTGGGGTGTAGGGCCCGTGAGATTGACGAGGAGATCCAGTGCCTGGTCGACTATCGCGTTCACGCGGTATCTCGCCATAGAGCCGCTGATCGTACTTGTAGCTTGGCTCTCGCTCTCGTGGCGAAGTGTCTCGACCACTGCTTGGACGTGAGTTGTCGTAAGGGTCGACTCCACTACCGTTGAACTTGTAACTCGTAGTGCGTACGTTCGGTGGCGGTGGCTGAGTGGTAGCAAAGTTCCGCGCAGATGTTGAGCGGTGAGTCGTCGACCTTGGGTCACGTGCATCTCGTTCGCGAGGCATTTCGCGAACATCTCTGTAGCCACGGCTGTCTCTTGGCTCACGCATGTCTCGTGGAGGCTCGCGGACTTCTTTCATCGGAGAAGGACTGCGCGTAGTTCTGCGAGTGTACTGTGGTCGCTGTGGCCTTGGTGGCTTCTCGGACTCCCGTGACTCAGTACGGTAGCCGTCAGGTGTAGCAAACTCATTATCGTCCGCATACTGCTTTCCATAGGGGAACTTGTGCGGTGGCACTGCTGACTCGTCCGGTGTTGGAGCCGGCGTAGGCATTCCACCGTTGAGCTCAGTAGATCGAAGATTTGAGCTCTTGGTTGGCACTGTGTTTTCAGATCTGCGAGTAGGCATGGTTTCAGATCTCTGCATGGGCCGAACCGGAGGAGCATCAGAATTGACCTGGACAGAAGCAGAGCGTGGTTTCTCCGGAATGTGAATGTCTGCTGGAGAGGACTTGCTTGTGGCAAGTGGTGGTGGCTTTCGTTCCTCAACAATCCTCTCCTCGCTCGATCTTCTTTCGGGAGTGCGTGATGAACCTTTTCTTGACGATTCTTTCTCCTTGCTGCTTGACTCCTTACCGGGCTTTGAGGATGCACGACGAACCATGACCGGTGGGCGACCATCCTTGCGCTTGACATACTCCACGCCGTCTTTCGAAGAGCCCATTCGAACTGGTGAAGGTCGACGTTCTCTTTCCCTTTCGCGTTCACGCTCGCGATCTGATGGCTCAGGACGGCGAGGAGTTCCGCGTGATGATGCAATGTAGTCGCGTATATCGTTAGTCTGGGTGAAGAGTTTTCGTGTGCGCTCATCGCCATAGTGGCCGTCCTCTGCCTCACGGCGCTGCTTGAACATCTGAGCGTAGTAGGTTTCCCTCGCTCTACGCTCCTCGTCTTCCTCGCGCATGCGTCGACTGCGCATTTCCTGCTCGTCTGACTCGCTGTCTGAATCGGCATCCACGACGAAAGGCGTGTACTTTCGCTCTCGTTCCTGCCTTGTGTCTCGGTCTGACTGCCTGGTCTTTTCGCGTCTCCGCTCCTTCTCATGTTCTTTGACGCTTTTGGCCTTTTGCGCTGCACTCTTGAATCTCTCCTTGACATCGTGAGCCCGTCTAGAAGTACGCTCAGGTTCAGGCTCTTTTCGCTGCGCGGCTCTAGGTTGTGGATCAAAATAGTCCGCCGCATAAGGTGGCCTTCTCTCTTCGTACTGAGGAGTCGGACGTGCTGGCTCCGGTCCACGACTCGCATATGCACCTCGTGGTGCTTCTGACGGCGCGTTCCTGTATGGAGGCGAGGGACCTGACCTGTCTGCGCCACGCGGTCTTCCATCACTCTGCGACCGAGCCATGGCCTCCTTCTTCAACTCTGCCAGACGAACTTGAGCATCGTATCGCTCTCTCCGGCTCTCATCAATCAGGATCTCATACGCGCTCTGGATCTTGTGAAATTTGTCGGCGGCGGCCTGTTTCTCGGCAGGATCTGTCACCTTGTCCGGATGGCATTTGAGGACCAGTTTCCGATGTGCAGTCTTGACGGCCGCTGATGTTGCATCTTTGGGCACTCCTAGGGCCTCATAGGGATCCGGAGGTAAAGGAGATGCCATGACTGAGCCGTATTGGCTATGGACCGGTCAGGCTGACCGGCAGTGAGTGCGCAAACCAAGTGGGAGTCGCCGCGATTAAGGCTAGGAAAGCCTTTCGTGACCGGTGTGGTAGTGTCTCGTGCTGATGTGAGGCCGCGAGGCGGTCAGAGCCTCAGTCCGGACCAGATATATGGGAAGTGAGTAGTCCGCAGTTCACAGTTCGCAGACGTAGGACAGTCTGTCATACACTGCGGCTTAGACAGCGACGACCTGGATCGACAGGAGTACCGCAGTACACAGGCAGTTATGCGACTCGGTGATCGCCCCTGCGAACACGCCGGGTTGAGAATGCAAAGCGATGATGAGTGACTTTGTTCGGCCGGGCGAGGTCGCGCGAATGCCAAGCTGAAAAATGACGTTCTCCCGCGGAACCCGACAGAAGGAACTTGAGAAGTGAAGATGCCGAACGTTTGAAATGAATGATTAATCCGCGCACAAATTGCTGAAGTAGCTGCTGATTTCTCTCCTCACACAAGTCTCGTTTTCATGCAGCGCAATAGCTGTGCGAATAGTAGGTCTGCAGCTGTGGGGAGCGGTGTCGCACGCGCCTTACGACCTTAACGATGGTCGCTGAGGCAGGGGATGCTGGCCCAAGACTGCAGAAACTCCCGCGCAAATCCAGATCCTGAGTGTCCGAATCCGAACGGGGCAGTGCTCTGCTTGGAAGTTCCTGGCAGCACGAAAGTTCTGCGTGTCGTACAAGCCGTAATGGTGAGAGGTGGTATGTTCAGAATGGCTCAGCATGAGAAGTGTTCACAGAATCTCAGCGAAAGCGTGGCGAGGGCGAGCGTGGATGAAGACTGGCAACCTCCGCTTCGGCCCCCAGCAACAGAGAAAGCAATCACAAAGCGTGGCAAGGTATCATGCACGCTCAGCAACCACGTAGCACCGCTCGCAAGCGCTGAAGACCGCCGTGCCAACGAATCTAAGTTGCAGATGCTCGAAAAACACTAAGTGGGCGAAGTATCCTCCTCACAGTCCCTCCGATTGCTCAGTGTATAGAATCTTGCAGTAGTCCTGCAGACTTCGCCGAGCGATTGGCTACACACATCCCTCACCGATTCGACCACTAGGACCTGAGCCGCAAGGTCCGGATCCCATGGCCACCCAAGACCTCTCAAGACGAGCTCAGCAAGGCATGGATAACACAAGAACAACACTGTTCATCTGAAGCAATCGTCAAGCTGAAAGCAAGAATACCTACATTTCACATTGATTTAGGTTATGATAGGCCCGTGCAAACGCCCATATAGAAGGCTTCGGCGCCAATCATATCGATTTATGCAGCTAATTGTGTTGATCACTGGAGCACAACACAGGGTCATGCTGCCACACTGGCACAAGAACAGCTATAATCATCGCTTCTACTTCCAAAAGCTTCCACAACTAGCAGGCTGAAAATCCTTCCATCGGAACTTCTAAACCAGGCACCCTTTCAGGTTGTCGTCAGACAGAGGCTCCATTCCTTCCGCACCCTCAGGCAAAGCTGAGCCTGAGAAGCTTGAGCCTAACCTGCATGCCGGCCACCGAGGGTAAAATTCGACCCGAAGTTGCGACTCAGGGACTCTCAGACAATGTCTCTGAGAAGCGAAAGACTTTCGGGCTGTCTGCCAAAGGTAGCCATTGTTTCATATGTTTCCTGTGTCAGCAAAGATGCTCACCTGGACAGTCTTCGGCGAGGCCCGCTATATGTGGAGTCCTGTGCCTCTGAATCGCAATCGACTGGCGAGGCGGGGATCTGGCATCTCTCAGGTAGACATACAGCTGTGGCCATCCAGTCACGAGGTAGCTGCGCACAGAAACACACCAATCGTCATTATGTTGCGCTTGCAGCGGGACAGAGCCCAAGGCGTTGTCACCAGTGTGTGAGGGCATTCGTAGGTGCAAATGCGTGATCGGAGAAATACTATTACATCACGTGTAACGATCAACACGTTTGCAGCGTCCAGCGAATGTACCTGAAATCAACCAGAATGTGGAACCCGATTGACAATGATTGACAACAAACGGTCTCAGGATGACGGAAGCAACGTTCGTCTTGTGCAGGGACAAACGAAAGAGTAAGTCAGCAAGCTGATCACTACTGCTATCGCGTAACTAGACGGGTATCATCACGCCGTCTTCCTTTCGGCGAATCTTTATGCGACTGACCGACCCGTATCATATTCGTAGTTGGAAGAATGGCATTCATTGCGCTGGCATGGTGGCTATGTGCTGTCGTCGGTATCATGATACTGTCTCCGGACTCATCGCATGTGTTGGCTGAATTGGCAATAGCAGATCCACGACAATCGGCTTGTTGAAAGTCTTTGCTCCTCGTCCGAAGGACTTCGCCATAATACCGCATTTACGATAGCGGTCTGTTTCCCGGCCTCCAGAACAGTACCGGCTTTACCTGCCAGATTGAGTAGCGACATCTTCTTGTTACCAGTACCAGGATCCTCCCATGGTGTCGTCGCGCATTCACCCTCTGCATCTTCCCATCTTACCACGCAAGCGCCTCTTCCTTCATGACAATGGCCACACACGTGGAGTTGAGGTCTCCTGCTGACTAGTGCTCGCTTCAATGCCTCACAGCCGCCCTCTGTCCAGTGAGCACTAGTATCGCAACACCCGAACGCAGGCGTGTGTGTAATCAGAATATCTATATCGGGTGGTATGTCGTTCCACAATGCATCAGCGTCTGCTTGACCGTACTGGAACGCCCAATTCTGCTTTCCTCGGTCCGGCGAGTACGGTGAACCAAACACACGAAGAGAGACGTTGTGTTCTGGTAAATGTACCACAGCAGAAGAATGTTGTAGATACACGAAGTCGCCATCAGCCAGGAGTCTTCGACATGCTTCAACATCTGCAGGAACGACGGTCCATCCAGTGTTGTGCTTCAGGGCATAGTTCGGATCTAAGGACAAGTCATGGTTGCCAGCGATGACAATCTTCACCGCAAAGTCTGCCTTTGAGATCCAGGTTACCGCCTTCTGCAGCTCGGAGAGACTGCCTTGGTTCGTGAGATCTCCGGCATGTACCAGAATATCTAGCCGAAAGCCAGTCAGCACTGAGCAGAGGCAGAAGGCTCGAGTTATGACACATCAACATACCTCCCTTCGGCAAGACGAAGCCTTGTCCTGGAGCTGCATTGTGTGTATCAGAAATGCACACAATTCGAACTTTCTTTGATATAGACATGGTGAGCTTCGTGAATCATGTCTCGGTCAGGGTCTGGCCGTGTTGTGTTCGCGTCATTTGGAAGTACGACGCGTTTTACGAATTCAGTCAGCTGATAGCCGTGTCCATTTTCACGCTGCTGCACCAATGCAGGACTCTTCACGTCATATACAATTAAATACTGAGTGAAGGTCATAGAGAGGTTGCAAGGAGTCCATCTAGGGATGACTCTTGCCCAGACACGATGGCGAACCGGTGAACAGTGCATACGCACGGACTCGCGCCTGCCGCGACTTCATCTCCTTTTCGACATCACTTCTTCCATCTTCGCAACATCGTCTCAATGTTCTCGATTCTTATCAGACGATGTATATTCCGATGTATTCGTCGCATTTCTGACTTGAGCAAAGTCCAGCACGATGCCCGTCGTCTCTACAACAGCTCTTCAAAGGTCCACACGTGGAACGGCTCCAAAGCTACCACTTTTCGGCGCCTTCGCATTATACAGCAGCATGGCAAAGCTGTATGGCACTGTGCCAAATTCGCTGGCGTTGGCAGAGTGAGCAAGACGCTGTCGAGGTCAAGTATCTTCCTTTGCTGTGCTCTTTCTCTTACCATGCATAGACGTTGAACTTCACTTTCACCCGGCCAGCAGCAGCATCATACCCATGTATCTCCGTGAAAGGCTAATAGAGCATTGACCGCGGGGCACAATGGACGATATTCGACTTCGTCAACTGCGGTACAGCAGCATCATCGATTCACCGCCAGGACCTGCGGCCACCTTCTTCATCCTTACTCAATCCATTGCGACCTGATCAGAAGCATCAAATTGAGCTCTCGCAAAGATGGCAACGACAAAAGCTAACAGCAATGGTCGGTTGGAATGGTCGCATGAAATGAGACTGGTGTTACACCTTTCATCCACAGAATTTGACGCGAGAGGAGAAAAGCGCGCAAGAATTTTCAATAGCATTTTTGCGGCTGAGATAGCAGCCGGAGGGTATGCAAACGGCATTGGTGCGAATGCTTTGACCTCTCAATGGGGCGAGCGCGAGAAAAAGTCATACTGGCGGTCAGTCCTGGAGCCCGACAACCCACGGAATGCACCACTTCGAGGTTCTGTGAGAGCACGAATCAGAGCAGCTATGGGAGGCTCCATTCTGCAGCAGTCTTCAAGAGCCACTTCGTCCACCAGTCAGATCCGACTGAGATCCTCCTCAACACAATCAGTGAACAGAGCTCGAGAAGTCGCTGAGAGCGACGACGACGACCAGACGATTGTTGTCTCCCAGACTGCTGCAACATCGATTCACACGCCTCAGGCGACACCTTTGAGCAAGCGGGCAGCGATTGCCTGCTGGGCACCAGAATCGACAGAGCAAGCTGATGAGGATGATCTCCGGCAGTCTACTCCAAAGCGACGACGCCTGGAAGAGAACCCTAAATCCAGAGCTTTGATTCCCGTCATATCCAAGCAGGAAATTGTCCGACAGAAGGCAACCGTGCCGCTCACTCCGCCAAGGACCCCAATCACTCCTAGCAGAAAGAAACGAGTCGTTGCGATAAACAAGCCACCGAAGACTACAGTTATCAGGAACGATGGGACGACAATCAACGCTGGTGAAAAGATAATCAAGCGGATGGCGCGGCCGCTTGAACCAATTCCCGAGCAATTAGCTCGGCCCCCGATGCCAGGCCTTTTTTACCGGTAAGACGTAATGACATAGATCATGAACGTCTAGCTAACAGTCATCAGGTGTTGGGATAAGAAGACACCGGATGATCACAACTCTGAGACTGGATTTTGGGCACGCCTCTACCACAAGAGCAATGTCATTGACATCGAACCTTTCATCAGCCACTTCTGGGTGTACAATCACATTGACAGTGAGTACGCAAGCGCTAGTTCTCCAGGTGTGTGCTAACGCTGAAACACAGAAAAGCCCCCAGGCACGGAGCTACTTAAGAGCCCATACATCTCCGTCTCAAGCGGTCTGATCTGGCTTCTCCGCAAATCCTTGAAGCAGGCTGCGAAGGGCGAGAGCCATCAGAGAGTGTCTGTGATCTCATCCAAGGCCTTGAACCCAAACGCTGTCTTTTGGGTTCCACCTCTCCATAAGAGCACCCTGCCACCAGCACCCTATCATGGCGCCGCTCAGTACTACTCAGGTGCGGTCGAGTGGCTTTGCTGGCGTGATATCCCGGGCCAAGCCATCATTCATACCTTCACGCTCCAGCAACTAGAACGATTTTGCCACGAGAACAAAGCTGTCGGCGGTCTGCTCCGACTGCCCAAGCTGCCATGCCCAGTATATGCTCGCATGAGAAAGGCACTGAAAAGCGACAAAGTTGCTCTTGATCTTCAAAGCGCTACCGCAATGGCGGATCTTGCTGTCTTCATGGGCATAGACGCTCACGCATGCACGACGCACATTCAAGCGCTGGTCTGCGAAGTCGTCTGGGGCTGCTGCTTGCAGCTAACCTATCACACCGAGAAAGAGTGGCAAATGCTAGCATCAACCTTCTCACAAGCTCTGGTCACAGCTACCGAAGGGTTCAACGACTTTGGGCAACAGGTCAAGATTGAGCACGCTTTCCTTGAAGGCATCTTCTGGGCCTGTGGCGAGATCAATCCCAAAACGACGGTAGACAAGACTGATGGGGTATCCCGCAAAGCAAGATCTCTTGGTCTTGGAAACCCTTCACAGATCATTACAAGAAAGCTCGATTCTATGAAGATGGGTCTGTTGATGGAATCGAAAGCTGCCATGAAGAGGGTTAAGAGCTACCATGAGAAGCTTCTCGCCATCGAACCATGCCATGGCACGAGCTCTGGGGATGTCGTTCAGGACTATCCGGAGATTGAAGAGGAGGGTGCGGACAGCCCAGTCGCCGACCCATCTCGACGGTTGCGAGGGATTCTGCCACAGCGGATGGATTATGAAGAGAATGATGTTTCCGATTACGAGTTCGGTGATGATGGTCTTGTCATCTAAGGCCGACGTGAACTGCTAGCTTGTGTTTGTGGGCTCATGAATTGGGTAACAGGCGTTCGGATGGACTGGCGCTTTGAGGTTGGTATTGATAAGCTAATGGGCGGCACTCAGAGACGAGAATTGTAATTATTAATGGTATGTGATGACGCGAGAGGTATTATCATGTAGATTTGTGACCACTCTGATCTCTGCTGCACTATCATAACACTTTGCAAGAGACCTGGAAAATGTCATGCTCACACGGCGAGAGTGCCAAGCCAAAGTTGGTCCAAGCTCACTGTTTGCGGCCTAGCCCGTTGCGGCTCCCGCCTTCGCGACAAGTTGTTCCTGGATGCGACTTCCATCTGCACTTCCCCTTCAAGTCCATCATCACCGCCATCGTCAGCCGCGCAGACTCCATTTCTGCGCCTGACAACTCCCTCATCTCAGCTTTTGCGACTATCGTCACCTTCCGCCGAGTCCTCACTGCCGTGCGCAACGCCCACTCGAGGCCGCCGCAGCCTTTCTCACCACCACCACTTTTCAGCTAACACGACACCACCTTCACCATGTCCGCCGAGGAAGATCTGATCGATTACTCCGACGAGGAGCTTCAGCCAACTGATGGCGCCGCTGGCGCGACCGGTGCCGCTGCCGCCAACGGCGACGCGAAGAAAGGTGACCTTACAGTTTCTGGAGGCGCAGACAAAACCAAGGGCAGCTACGTCGGAATCCACAGTACATCTTTCCGTGACTTCCTCCTGAAGCCGGAACTTCTCAAGGCTATTACGGACTGCGGCTTCGAGCATCCATCAGAGGGTTAGTCATCTCCGTACCGTTCAGTACATCCTGCTTTGAGCCTACCGGCGATTGCCAATATCGAGGAGCGTCCATCCATCTAGTCCATCAGAGCAAAACCATAGAAAGGCGCGCGGGTAATCGCCAGCAAAGGGTGGAGTGCTCTCAAAAGCGCTTTGACTCGGCGAACGCCAAGGCACAACATACCTCGCGCTGCAATACGCGCTGGAGTGTGGGTTGAAGGCGATCTGGACTGTTCAGTCGTAGAAATACGCATGCAGAGGCAAGATACGGCGCAAGTGCAAAGGTGCAGAGGTGGGCAGCAGAGTGTGGCTGTTCCCACCTGGGGTGGTAGAAAATTGCTCGAGGACGCCAATTTGCGCAGATCATGTGCGGCGGCGAAGTGCTAGTCGATTTGGATCATGGATGGATGGACGCTCTGCTCACACAAGTCTTTTCGCGCGCACAAACCATTGGACGAATATTCTAACATCAATCCAGTCCAGCAAGTCTGCATCCCACAGGCCATTCTCGGAACCGATGTTCTCTGTCAGGCAAAGTCTGGTCTCGGAAAGACGGCCGTTTTCGTGCTGTCCACGCTTCAACAAATCGAGCCAGTCGCTGGCGAAGTCAGCGTCCTGGTCATGTGCCACACCCGTGAGTTGGCCTTCCAGATCAAGAACGAATACCAGCGTTTCAGCAAGTACATGCCTGAGGTGAGGACCGAGGTCTTCTACGGTGGTGTTCCGATCACGGAGAATGAGAAGATCTTGCGCGACAAGGCTACCCACCCACACATTGTCGTCGCCACTCCAGGTCGTCTCAATGCCTTGGTACGCGAGAAGAAGCTTCGACTTGGCAGCGTCTCGCGTTTCGTTCTTGACGAATGTGACAAGATGCTTGATCAGATTGGTATGTGTAATTTGGTACAGCTGTGTATATATCATGTACTAACTTCTCCAGACATGCGCCGGGATGTGCAGGAGATCTTCCGCGCGACGCCCACTCAGAAGCAGGTGATGATGTTTTCCGCCACGCTCTCTGCTCAGACCAAGCCAATCTGCAAGAAGTTCATGCAGAACCCACTTGAGATCTACGTCGACGATGAAGCCAAGCTCACGCTCCATGGTCTTCAGCAGTACTATGTGAAGCTCACTGAGGAGGAGAAGAACAGACGTCTGAACGACCTTCTGGATACGCTTTCCTACAATCAGGTCATCATCTTCGTCAAGAACACCATCCGCGCCACTGAGTTGAATCGTCTGCTTGTTGAGTGCAACTTCCCTTCAATCACTGTTCACTCTGGCCTGCCCCAAGACGACCGGTAAGCTATGATCACGAAATCAATGAACGGCATCATACTGACATGGACGATAGAATCAAGCGCTACCAAGCCTTCAAGAACTACGACAAGCGCATCTGTGTCAGCACAGACGTCTTCGGTCGTGGTATCGATATCGAGCGAATTAACTTGGCCATCAATTACGACATGCCAGATTCCACCAACGCGAAGGAGGCTCCACCGGAGAAGGATTCCTCTGCTTACAAAGAATCGATTGCTCAGGCCGCGGACACATATCTCCATCGTGTCGGTCGTGCTGGACGTTTCGGTACCAAGGGTATTGCTATCAGCTTCGTCAGCTCCGACCGCGACGCGGATGTGCTCAAAGCAATTGAGGCGCGATTCGAGAAGAAGGTAGACGAGTATCCCGAAGGAGGCGTTCAGCTGCAGGATGGAGAGTAAAGGACCGTTGGAGGAATCGATTGTCGAACAAAAGGATGAGCTGTCTCAATGAGTCAAGGCAGTGTACGAGGGCGTTTTCCTTAGGTTACTTGATGTACTTCTAAAAGCGACGAGACTGCTATCAACGATCATGCGCATTGCCCACGAACACGACTTGGTCACCAACCACCCGCATTGCCACGTCAATGCTCTCCCGACATGGTCATGGGCTCCCTTTCACGTCTATCTTTACACCTGGTCCTTCGAAGGCCAACGTGCCTGAAAACAGTGAATCGCACCACTCACAAAACCGACGACGTTACCGAGTATTCCTTGTGTCTCGCAGCTACACACAATGCTCTTCAGCAAGCGGCTCCTCGCCGCCAGTCTGACTTTGGTGGCCGCCACTGCAGAGGCGGGCCAGTCCTATGCAGCTGCGTTAGCCCAGCGACGTGACGACGACAAACCTTCGCAATCAGCTTTGCAAGAGGTTGAAGCAGAGCGCAAGATCTACGAGGCCGCTTCCTACCTACTTTTCGAAGGCCACAGCCTCGGCAATGGCAACATATCTCACGGCAACTTGACAATCAGGCAATCGCGACCTGGAGGTAGCACTCTACAACGAGGACTGAATATGTACTACACACCGCCTGGTTTCCAGTCGAACACCGGCATGCATTATGCAAATGTCAGTGTCAATGGCGAAGATGATAGTATCAAGTTTCTAGGTCAGTCGCTGCACCCACCTCTGGCTTTCGACGGACGCTGACGCAGGAGCCCACAGGTACGGAGCGCTTTCATCAAGAGATACAAGGGGCATCGTGCTCCAAGGACTCTGTCACCATCACTTTCAAGGACGAAGCCAGGTTTCAAAGTATCAAAACAGAGTGGAGCTGGGTCAACGAAAAGGTCGGCCATAATATCTGGCTCATCACCGAGACTGAGCAGTGCAATGCTCCAGACGGCGATCAGACCTCAAGACAGCCTTGGCTAGTTACGAAAGCAGAATTTGACGATACCGAAAACCACGTTACGTTGGAAGCAAGTCCAAAATCATTCAAGGAAGCATTTGGAAAGAACTTTCATCTCTCGGTCACGCGTCAAGATCAAGCTGCTGGCAGCTTGCGTCGCGATTCGACACATTCTTACAACAAGAGAGGCAAATTGATGGATGCATCTATTGATCTCAACCACAATTTCTCCGGGCTAGGTGTCGAGCTTCCGAAGGACTTTCAGGCTGTAATCGAGGATGATGGACCAGTAGGTGCAATCGAGTGCAACCCTTGTCTCACGTACGGCGCTATCGACTTCGACATCGACATTAGCGGGGGTATCAAAGGCATTGAGGGCAAAGCAAGTATCGTGGCCAAAGGTGTCGGAGCCACGATCAATGCCAATCTCTATATCTATCAGAAGTTGTTGGACAAGACCATGAAAGATCAGGTCATCTGGGGTTTCGTGCCACCTCTCTGCGGCATCTACATCAAGGGAATCATGGACTTTGGTCCCACTGTCAAAGCCTTGCTCTCTGCATCACTTGCTTCAAAACCAGAAGGACAATCGGTCTTGTCCATGGGATACAATCTGACCGTCCCGGATCCCTCAGAGTTCTCAGTTGGACTGAGCACAAGCAAAGGCTTCGAAGCCAAAATTGAAGGCTGGAAACCTTCATTCAAGCCTTTGACGCCGGCAATCTCCAAAGACTTCTCGATCGAAGGCAATGTGGGACCAAAACTTGGACTTTCACTCGACGGAAACGTCCTGGGTCAAGGCGTATCTGTTGGCTTTCAATTCTCTGCTGCGACTCTGGCCTTCAACGTCACTGCCGAAGAGACAAAACCCGTATGCGACAACCCGGACTGGGAAAGAGGTGTCACAATGGACCTTGGCTTGGTGCAAGAAGTCAATGCCGTTCAGACCGTAAACTTCTTGGTCTGGAAAGCATCCAAAACGCAGACTTTGGCGAGCACTAGCTATGACCTTTTAGGTACATGCCTGTCCGCCGCCGCAAGCGCAACTGTTCCTACAGTGAACCCGACACAAGTGAAGAACCACTACATCCCGGCAGACAACGGCTTGGAGCAGCTAGCTCTCGAGAAAGCGAAGCTGGTGGCCTCTGCCTTCGAAACCGGACTTGCTTCTCATGTGACGGACGCCTACAAGACTGTCACAAGCGAGCTCAAGGATGTCGGCTCTACTATATCTTCAGAGGGCAGCAAAGTGCTTGCAACGGTCACCAAAGGCGCAGAAAGCGTGGCGTCCAAATTCACAGATGGCGTTAAGGACTTAGGCCACGATATCAAGCATGGATTCGAGGACTTAGGCCACGATATCAAGCATGCGTTCGATTCTCCGCCTCCTGATCCACTTTTTGATCCTTTCTTTAATCCAATGCTCTCGGGGGAAAAATTTGAAGGGGAAGACCCCTTTCTGAATATGACCCATGGGGTTGAAGAGGCCATGGCAAGGCTGAAGGGCAAAGATGAAACTAATGGGACTTCTACTGGACCTCACGATGAGGTTAAAACGTTGAGCACAACTGGACATTTTGGCTTGGGAGGCTTGGGACATCTGTAAGTGTCCATCCAGACACCATTCAAAGAGGTACATCTGGTTGTCGAGTATGTCTGCTCTTCATTGTTGGAACTCTTTTACAAGTTAGCAATGAGTGCGGATTCATTTTGTCTCGACAGTCTTGAGAATGTACTGGTGTCTGCTTCTGGCGGGTTGCATAGAACACATCAAGTCAAAGTATTCTGTTGATACCTGGCTATTATCGTCGTCTACAAGCGATTTACTGACATCGTAAGACTCTTTCAAACTCCTTGAGTCGATGCTTCGCATCATACCCGAATTGAGCCTTTTAGCCGGATGCAACATTCACGCACTTCGGCATATCAACGACCGGACACTCCACAGCTCCTCATGAACTGAGCACAATAGCTCGCCTCCTTCTCGCCTGTAGACAATGGAAATGCGGCCTATCTGCGCCGACTGTAGGATGTACCTGCAGATCTACAATGTCACATCGGCTCCCACCAGAAAAGTAAAGTGAATCTTAGAGCTGCCCTGCTGTAAACAAACATCATCACCGCTCCCACAATTTGACAGCCCACGAAGATGAATTCTATCTTGTACTTGAACGTGGTCTCTCTGCTTGCGCCATGCATATATGCATACAGTGGATATGCCACCGACCTCCTCACTCAATCCATGACCTTCATGGACAACATTTATGATCCCAAAGCCGGGTACCTCTACAACATCTACTACGCCTTGCAGCACGAAACCCGCTCCTCTTCCTGGTATGCAGCAGGACTTCTAGCACGGAACGAGAACGACGATTGCGAACAAGCAATCAAGATCCTAAACAACATCATCGGAGGCCAATTTCTGAATGCCAGTGAGCAATGGTATGGCGACTACCAGACTTACCCTGAACAACCATATCCTGGAACGGAAGTTTATCCAGCCGTGATCTATAATGCTTGGGATCCGAATTGGAGAGGGTTCATTGGCACAGCGATGATCGTGTGCTATGAAGAATTTGGTCATCTTTTACCCGGTGATCTGAAGGAGAAAATGGTGAAAAGTCTGCATTTGAATGCCATTGGAGATACTTACAGAGTCTATGGCGTTGATGACGATAATCTCACGCCGGCGTACAGCAATGCTGCGCTGATGAAGGCGGCTGTGTCGGGTTGGGTGGGAAGAAAGGTTGGAGACGCCAACATTACAGCTGAAGGAGAGACTTGGAGTCAGGAAATTGTTGATCTTTTCAACCAAGACGATACCTTGGCTGAGTTCAACAGTCCGACGTATTTCGGTGTGTCCTTGTTCGCATTGACGCTCGGGGCAAAGTACCTGCCGGCGGACTCAGTCCTTGGATCCAATGCGCCACGGATGATTCGCGAGACTTGGGACTTTGTCGGTGATGTGTACAACGCAAACATGAAGAATATTGCTGGACCTTGGGATAGAAGCTATGGATACGACTTGAATCGCTACCTGGCGATCATGTCATTGTGGATCTGGAGCTTTGTTGGTCTTGAGCAGTCGCCTCTGTATCCCAAGCCGACGGCGGTGGGACACATCGATGACTTCGAGATAGGTCCGCTGATAGCCATCATGGCAGACTATCACAAGACCTTTGTGAATGAGAAGACCCTAGATGCGCTTACGTCGTTTGGAGGTTCTCGTCTTGTACACCGCTCGGCTTATTCACCGGCTTTCGATCATGTGCCCAGAAACTATTCGACCTTTGTATCGCCTAAGCTGACCATCGGCGCCCAGAGCTTCTCCGAGAACGTAGTTGGCGGGCCGTCAATCAACCCAGGCAAGTTCAAACCCGTCGTAGTACAATGGCTTCGGGAGGACGGATCTCACAGGATTGGATTTATGAGTCTTTGGCCAGAGACGGAGTCTTTGCAGGCTGAGGTATGAATCACAAGGCCGTCGAGCGAGCCATCTATCCCCTACTGACACTTGCGATGCAGGTTAGTGAGAACAGGCTCAATCTCACCTACCCGCTAGTCAATGATACGAGCAAGTTCGTCTTCCTTGTCGATTCGAATGGAATGGTAGGGCCGAAGAATGTAAAATCTTGGAATGATATCGCTGGCCTTAAGGTGAAGGTTTCGGGCACTATCGAGCCGGAGCCAGAGATATCGTTTTGCGGTATCAATGGTGGTTCGTGCGATACGGTGAAGTGAGTCGCGATAAGGCTGATTGTCGTCTTCGCGATCGTCATACTGACAAGCTCGCAGTGACTTTGATCTCTGGAATTTCACCTACACAATGGCACCAGGAAGCACGCAACTTCCAAACATCATTCTTGACTTTGAGATGCTATGAGCTTTCATGTAGTTCATCAACGACAGAACATTTCAGCAGTGTGCTGTGCCGAAGTTTGTTGCTGCGTTGTCGCCTCCGGTTTCGGTATGACAGTGAGGCAACACTGTCCGAGCCGGATGTGGTCGGTTTTGCTTATCTTTATTAGAGCGGCCGTCGTGTGCCTCAAAGCCGCTTCTGTTGTTAGCCAACATAGGTACCTGAGTGGCACGCGACCCGACTGGAGGTATGAGCCTGGATAGCGCTGTCATTTGCATGCAAAGATGCTCCCAGCGAGATTTCCGCGATATGTAGTGTGAGTTCTTGACCTGCTAGCTGGGATCCAGGGACGATTCTTTCCATTCGAAGGCGATAGGGTGCGAACATAGTCGGCTGATATCGCATTCGAATCAGCGGTGAGCAGCGTAGTTCGCGGTAGTCGTGTTACTTCGAGTGGTTGTCATGGGTTCGTCAGCGCCGACAGCCGCATTATTGGACAGCAGACCAAGCAGGCCGGTGCAGAGAGCAAGACGCAAGACGTGTCCCGAGCAGAACCAGAAGCAAAAGTGCGGGCCGAAGCACTCGTGATCGTGGTCTTATTCCTATTACTATCGAGTCGCTTGAGCTAACCCCAGCAACCCCAGCCAAAGACTGTTCTGGCTGCCACCCTGGCAGTACCGAGCAAAATCTCGATGTAGCTCTGAGCAGGACCATGATGACCGGTTCAGCAGAGTTCGTATTACGCACTCGCAGCTGTTCTGTGCGGTGCTGAACCGCTCGACGCGCAGCACAACTCAACGCATGACCGTGCGAAGGAGGTACCACACGTAAGAATGACCTCCATATGCGGTTATTGCGAATGCATACAGGAGGGGTAGGCGGCCTTCCACGGCGTTTGACGTGCCTTTCTGGGCGAATCTGCAGAGAAGCAGCGGAGGGTACACGGCAGCAGCAAGCTAGGCTCCACCTGGAGAATCTTGGTGCTGCTCGTGCCGCGCTGTCGAATGGCAGACTGGCTCATTCGCGGTAGGCTCGCTTGACTGCTGCTGATAGGGCGGCTGCAGTGCCAGTCTGCCAAAGTAGCTTTTCGAACCAGGCCACGCCACGCCACGGCGGGCTTGCTGAACTTATCCCACTTCCCTTTCTCTGCGACTGTGAAAAAATAAGACGCTGGACGTGTTGCCTTGTTCAGGTCATGCTTTGTTGCGTACGTTGAATTGGCAGAGTTGAGCTGCGTCCGTGTGTACCGTCCACTCGTTTGCACAGAGCGCCATCTGGCGTGGACATGGCGGACGGATCTCCTTTGCCTTTTCCGTCGCCTTCTGTCATCCTGGGACACGACAACGCTTCCTCAGACGAACCCGCCGTGCCCCCAGAACCACCACCGCCTCGGCCCAAGAAGCACGCAAAGCGGCCGAGCAACAGCGGCAAGGAGAACACCAAAAGAGCTGCGGCCAAAAAGGGCCCTTCGGTAGACGAGAAGAATGCCGCTGGAGATGGCGATGGGAAGGATCCCAGCCAACAGGTCAAGCCGAAGCAGACCAAGAGCCGTAATGGTACTACTTGACCACACACACACCACAACAAATTGCTTTTGATTCAGTTTGTTTGATTATTTGCTTAGCACATTCTGCACCATACGCGCAGTGATGCTTGCGACGAGTTACTGATGGACGAGTTTGCCAGGTTGTGCCACCTGCAAGTTGAAGCGGCTGAAGTGCGGCGAGGAGAAGCCTGGGTGTCTGCAATGCGCGAAGAGAAACATAGCCTGCGGCGGATACAAGAAGACCTTCCAATGGAGAGAATTTCCGAATGGCCAAGTCAAAATCAACATCGACAAAGGAAAGCAAGGTGGGTGATGCTGCGATCTCAACTGCGCAAAGTGGTTGGTCGGCTTGGCATTTTACTGACGCTCGCAGCAACTGCCAATGTTCCCCCATCTCCCATACGAGCCTTTCCATCTGCCGCGACTTCACCGATCTCAGAAGTACCTCCCGCAATTGGCACTACTGACGTACAGCAAGGGGCCAGGCAGAATGCCACCCCACCACCCACTTTTACACCGAAGCAGGGCAAGCCAGCTGAGAAGGCAAATCTCCAAGCAGGTCTCTCTGCTTCGGCTTCGCCAATGGGCCAACACCATGGACGGCAAGACAGCAAGAATCCCTCATCGGAAGCTCATCATTCGGATCAGATGGACAATCTACCTGACATGATGCCTTCGAGCCGCGCGACCTTCAACCCTGACGTGCAATTCACACATCGCACTCGGTCCTTCTCCTCTGCTAATGGCAACGCCGCGTCGCCGTCGTTAATTCAGTACTTGCAAGATGATCTAGCTCAGGACCTTCCTGACGATCACCCTGTTGCACAGGACTTTGTGTCATTTTCCATGCCTCAGGACCTTGACTTTCCGTACCTCACTAGTGGTCACGACCCCGTCTTCGATGAAACGGTATTTCCGGACCTGATCGGGCCAATATCAGCTAGCGATTTCCCTTCTTTGCAATGGCCCTCACAATTCAGCAGTCCTGGTTCGCCATTCGCAATGACAACGCCAGAGGACACGCCCGATTTCTGGAATAGCCTCTCACCGTCATTCTTTCAGCAACCCGGTCATCCTCTTCAAAGCGTGGAATTTCTCTGGGACCATTTTGACAAGATGACGTGCGGCATCCTTTCTGTGATGGACGGGCGAGACGAAAACCCGTGGCGAACGCTGGTGTTCCCCCTGGCAGAACACTCTGCGGGTCTTCGACACGCGCTTCTATCAATGTCTGCTTTCCATGCCGCCGCAGACCATCCGCAACTGAAGGTCGTAGGTGGCGAACACAAAGCAGCCAGTATCCGACACATCTCGGACGGCATCAGAGACGACAGCATGGGTATACAAACACAGATTGCCACAGCTTTAGCGTTGACTTTCGCGGAATCTTGGGATCGGCATATTACAACTGGAGTTATGCACATCAAAGGCGCGGCCGCTTTTGTCAAAAATGCGTTGGAGCATCATAGACAAAAGCCTATGGTCGGGGTGGATTTGTTGCGATTGAAATTTCTTTGCAATGCTTGGGTGTACATGGATGTTATCTCGCGCCTGACAGGCGTAGACTGCGACGAGAAGACTGACTTCCAGACTTCCTTGTGGACAACGGAGGTTCCAGGCAACGAGGAGCCTGGCTACGGGCTCAAATTCGATAACATTGGGATCGATGCTCGTTTGGATCCCCTGATGGGCTGTGCAGGCACTCTGTTTCCAACGATTGGAAATGTCGCGAACCTCGTCCGCCGTGCTTGCAGATCACAGAGGAGTTCCCCAAGCATAATCAGCACCGCCAGAGATCTGATGGCAGAGCTGGAAGAGTGGAACACCCCCACTTACATTCAACGCCCCCAGGATCCAGCCACGAATGTGCAGCACGCGCTTCAGACTGCTGAAGCATATCGCTATGCAACGATGCTCCATCTGCATCAAGCAGTACCCGAACTGCCCTCGAATTTCCCCGATCCAGACGAAAACTACGCTCAGCGGGTTCTGCAATATCTCGCTACCGTGCCGCTGACAAGTAGAATGCTCAACGTGCACATTTACCCTCTGATGGTAGCTGGATGCATGGCTTCTGAAGCTGAAGATCGAGATTGGGTACGTGGTCGGTGGGATGTGATGCGGAAACGCATGCGCATCGGTGTCATTGACAAGTGCCTGGCGGTGACCGAAGAGGTCTGGCGCCGTAAGGATGATTACGAGGCTAAGTCGCCCAGGCACCGAAACCTGGTAGTGACTGCGGAACTAAGTCCTGGACGTCAAAGAACTAAAGCACAGCCAGAGAAGACAGGCTCTAAGTCACCGGAGCCAGGCCGAGCTGGAATGGTCTTCACACTCGCCAACCCCAATGAGAAGGGACGGAACTTTTCCAATGGCAACTTCGACGTTGCCTACTCCGTCCGAGGCCATCTTCATTGGGTCGGTGTGATGTGGGACTGGGGCATCGAGCCTCTATTGGGTTAGCTTTGGGAGTGCAAGTGGACTATCATGAGGCACAACAATGATGGGCCACAAGCTGGATCTGCCATTGCAGTCTTGTTACCAAATTCACCGAATAGATTTGCGTGGGAAAACGCCATGATGGCGTTGGTGTATTGCTGCTTATGCATTGCGACGGGAGTGGGTTGTGATGATTGGACGAATCTGTGTGCTTTCGGCACTGTTGATGATTTATGCGGCTTAGAGTTTCTGTCTGCTTCCGCGAACATGTTTTGTTGAGCGTTCAGCGAGTAACGTTAAGGCGCTTGGGGGTCACTTGCAGACGACTGTTGCAAGGGAGTTCGCGATTTTCGGTTCTGGGCGCGGGTTGGTGGTGGCCGATGACTGATGCATTTCCGGCAGTTGACGTGATCATAGAAAGCATGGGTTTGACGAGCTAATTGACCGCGGCAGAATTCATTCTTTTTGAACGGCGGTCCCGTATTACACTGGAAGCATCCAAAGAACAGCGCAAATGCAGCTTTTAGGCTATCTATGCAGCTGCCCTATCCATCACGTGCTCGACACCTACCTCGTTCGTCGCTCTTACTGGATGCCCAAAACTGGCAAAAGTTTCCCAGGTCGAGATCAAAGAGTGTCTATCACGCCGGTCGTCTATGCAGCTAGGCTGTTACTTGCTTGAGAAGTCGACACTGATGGAGATGCGTCCTGCTTCTCTGGTGAACCACATATCCGCCTGGCCACCCTGGATTGAGCAATTTTGGCCCAGAGCACTACTGTATCAAACCAACGCGACAATACTAGGCTCATGTGCAATCAGATGACAGCACGCACTCTTGCAACCCCTCAGTAAGCATGACCACTTACAAGCGCGTTGGAGCTCAATGCTTACTGGCATGAACGCGTTCGCGTCTGCTTGAGCAGTGCTGGCATTTGCTCAATGGAGGCATGAAGTACTATCACGTTCTTGCTTCATACGAAGCAGTAGAGAAAGGTATCATGTTGCGAGTTCCAGGTAGGTCAACGAAAGATACATAGAGCTTCAATCTCTATCGTCCCATCCTGCAGACACCAATTCCACTTCAAACGTATCACCTCATCACCTAACATCTACGCCCATTGCTATTCAAGGTGAGTTCTGGATCGACACACAAGAGGAAAGATGATAACAGCTGAACACATACTGATACCACAGCTCAGCAACCATCACCCTCACTGCAAACAACTCCCCCCTTCCATTCCACAAACATGGGCTCCAAAGAACCTGTAGCAATGACCTACCTCCCCAAGCAACAGCAAGAGTACAAACCACCCCTCATTGCAAACGACAATTCTTTCCTCGGCGACGTATACTCCAGCGATAAGAACGATCCGGATAAGCCAATCAGTGCAGGATTCTACAGGCAAGAGAAGGGTAAGATCCGATTAGCTAGGGCAGGGAGGTTCAGGTAGCTGATGTCTGCAGGTACCAAACTCGTATACACATATCATTATCATGAGATGAAGATTATTCTTGATGGGACTTTTATCATTTCTGATGAGACTGGAAAGGAAGTTACTGCTACGAAAGGAGATGTAAGTTGGCATTATAGACCATTGGTTGGTGTTAGTGGCTGACAGTCAGGGCAGGTCTTCTACTTTCCTGCTGGATCTACGATCACGTTCAGCTCGCCGGATTTCGGACTTGCGTTCTATTGCGGGCAGAGGAAGAAGGATGCTGCTTAAGCAGGTATGAAGAGATGGGCAGGGAAAAGCTGGAATTGGACCGAGATGATCATATTGCTTTGATGGCTGTAGTCGAGGAAATGCTTGAAATGATCGACGACACTCATTCGTGCCTCCAACCGGGTTCCTCTAGCTAAGTGCTTGAGACCCAACGTTACAGATTCCCGCCACGACTATTTCACGACACAGAGCATGAATCCGTCGTAATTCTTCTCGCCCACGGTCTGGATCACAGTGCTTTGAAGACGTGGATGGGCTCCAGCAGCCTCAATGACCTTCCGCGAGCCAGCAACCCTCTCATCTGTCTTTGCCGCCTCAGCGCTGGCAACATTTCCCTTCCTCACAACATTATCAACCACAACCACTGCGCGAGACCGACACATCTTCACAGCCTCATTCAGATACTCGAGATTATTCTGCTTGTCAGCATCAATGAACACAAAGTCGAAAAGAGGTCGAGTCCCAGCTTCAACTTCCTTGCGAAGCTGTGGGAGAATCTCAACACCAGGACCGAGCAGAACCTCAACTCTGTCGCTCAGACCGGCGTTGGATATAGCCTTTTCTGCCACAGCCTTGTTCTTTGCCTCGACTTCAACACTAGTGATTTTGACCTCTGGGCCTGACGATGTCAGCCAGATGGAGCTGTAGCCGCCCAAAGTACCAACCTCCAAGACGTTCTTTGCGTTGAGGATCATGCACTGCAGAGACAAGAACTTGCCTTGCAGCGTTGACACTGCAATATCTGGCAGACCTTCCGCCTTTTGATTCTCAATGGCGAAGTTCAGAGCATCATGATAAGGTGAATCTTTGGCAGTGACCAAATGCTCCTTCACATAACGGTCAACAGCTGCCCAGACTTCATTCTTCTCTTTGGTTTGAGCAACGTAGTTCTGAGCCATAGCCAAAATACTGAGATCGGGATATCAAATCCTCTTGCCGAGACCGCAGCCGTATATCTTGGATGCACGAAAATGTGTCGGGAACAGTCGAGTATTGGCCCTGCTGCGCCACGTGCAGGATTCCAGATCAAGGATGGCGGGCTTGTGCAAGGTGCGGAGAAGGCGTTGTCCGTTGCGGAGCGTCGGTATGACGATGAGGGCAGGTGATAATTGCGTTGATGTAGCCGAAGCAAGCAGAGCCAGAGGCAGAAGGTTTATACGCAAGTGATCTGAAATATGTTACTCTTCTGCTCCGCCATCGCAGTCGTCGCATTCGCAATACCTGGACAACAATTGAACTCTGGACTTCACCTCGTACGAGCTTTGTGAACTTCTCCACGCGTTTCCATACCCATCCCGAGAGCTTAGCCATGTCGTCAGATTCACTGGCAGTATTTCGGAAAGGATTGGGTCCTGATCTCAATGCTCTCGCGGACAAACATATGCAACATGAGTATGGCATAGCTGTTGAAGTAGACCGGTAGGAAGGAAGTGCTGACAACCTACATAGCCTCCAACAATCTGACCGAGACGCGCTCCGCAAAGCCGCAAGCACCGTGAAAATGCATACGACAATCGGCTCGATAGTAGGACTTTCGCTAGGCGTATTGTTGGCATTCCGAATCCGTAGCAGTCGGCAACGACTCTACGCAGCATTCAGGACAGCGGAGAAGCCCCAAGCCGTTCGATTTGCAGATGGACGAGAAGAGGTGCTTCCAGATATCTCGGGCGTAGTAAAGCCTAGCAGAATTGGTGACTTGGCAACCTATACGTTATTGGGAGCAGGAGGCATCTTCTTCGGTGGAGAGACCGGATTATTGACTGGCTCTTTCCGTGGACGGAGTATGATTACACAGGATCGCGAGAGCTCGACGAGGATACAGAATGCGTTCAAGAGGTTTCAGGCTGATGCATTGAGGGAGCAGGCGAATGCGCTTGAACAGAGTATACATTGAGGATAGCTGGAAATCGACTGGAATGTTGTTTATTACGGGCATGAGTCGCGCCCGCAGATCGGACGGGACGGAGTTTTCACACATGCATCATGGAGCAATGTTTACGATTTTATACTCAGCACACTACTCAACAGCTAGTCTGATCGTGATTTTCCCATTCAACAGGAGCAAAGGTTTGCTTCCGTTGACGCATGTCCTAAATCCTTTGCGAAGACCGATAAGCTTTTGATATCGAGGCTGCATATCCCAGTCGCAGGATGCCAGCAGCTTTGCGTTCCAAGACTGGCAGCAAGTATCACCTCTTGCGCAACAGGATCAAAGAAACTCAACTTATCCGAAGATAGACATCTCAATCTCTGGTTCATGCTCATTCAATACTCTGTCTCAATAAATACAAGAAGCTGTACAGTACACCCAGTCCTTCTCTCTCATTTTGGCAAGATCGCGTCGCTTCATAACATCAAAAGCACTCTTGTACTATTATACCAATTTACAATTTGGCAGCTGGGAGCTTCTCGCCCGCATTTGTGATCTCGTTGTACAGAAGTCTATAGAGCATGGGTTAGCATGGACGTAGGGAAGTGGTATGGGTGATACCGGGTGCGAAACTTACGATGTCAAGAATTCCGCATATTCCTCGCCAGTCACTTGAGTGGCGAAATACTTCGCAGCCAATTGGTACTTGTTGCCCTTTGGCGCATTCTTCTCGAGTTCTTCTGCTTGCTCGTACAAAAGCTTGAGAGCGTACTGCTTGTCAAGCTTCTTGCCCTCCTGAGTTGTGGTACCATGTCGACACCATTGCCAGAGCTGTGATCGGGATACTTCAGCGGTAGCGGCGTCCTCCATCAGGTAGTTGATTGGCACGCAACCAACACCACGAAGCCAGCCCTCCATGTAGCCGAGACCAATGTTCAAGTTCTTCCTGATGCCGTCCTCGGTGATGACGCCTGGAACGTTCATGTTGAGAAGATCGTTAGCGTTGACTTGGACGTCTTCTCTTCGGACGTGGAATTGGTTAGGTGTGGGCATATGCTCGTTGAACACCTCACCCGCGATCACGGCAAGAGCTGGGTGAGCAACCCAAGTACCGTCGTGGCCAGCTCGGACCTCACGCAACTTGTCGGCACGGACACCATCCATGGCCTTCTTGTTCGCCTCCTCGTCGGTCTTGATCGGAATTTGAGCAGCCATACCACCCATGGCGTGGACTTGACGACGATGGCAGGTCTTGATGAGGAGCTTGACGTATGCGTCCATAAACGGCACAGTCATGGTCACAGCGGATCGATCAGGAAGCACGAATTGGCTGTTTTGGCGGAAACGCTTGATGACGGAGAAGATGTAGTCCCAACGACCGCAGTTGAGACCGGCAGAGTGGTCGCGGAGCTCGTAAATGATCTGGGCAATGTCAGTACTGATCTTCTTCTGCCAGAAATTCGACCTACCTCGTCCATCTCGAACGCAGCCGTAATCGTCTCGATCAGCACGGTTCCACGAATGGTACCTCTTGGCATCGCGATGTAGTCCTGAGCAAGGTTGAAGACGTCGTTCCAAAGACGAGCCTCCAGATGGCTCTCCATCTTTGGGAGGTAGAAGTATGGGCCAGTTCCGCGCTTGACAAGCTCAAAGGCATTGTTGAAGAAGTACAGACCAAAGTCGAAAAGCGATGCAGAGATAGGCTCGCCGTCCACGGTGAAGTGCTTCTCCTCAAGGTGCCATCCACGGGCACGAGCGATCAACGTGGGAAGGGTGCGGTCAGTTCGGAGCTTGTATTCCTTCTCACCGAGCTTGAAATCAATCTGCTTGCGAATGGCATCGTAAAGATTCACCTGGCCGTTGATCATGTTGTCCCAGGTCGGCGAGCTGGCGTCTGTTCAAGCATTAGCTAAAGCACGAGATAGATCTCCGGTTCCACCTACCCTCAAAATCGGCCATATATGTCCACACGTCGGCATTCAATGCGTTGACGACCATCTTCCTATCGACTGGACCGGTGATCTCCAATCTGCGGTCAACAAGACCAGGTGCTGGCTTTGCGCCTCTCCACGCATCATTCTCGCGGACATGTCTGGTCTCTGGGAGGAAATCAAGCTGAACGCCCTTGTCAAGCTCTTGCTGGCGGATCTGGCGTCTCTCGAGGAGTGCCTTTCGTCTGGCGTTGAATGTGCGGTGGAGAACGGCGAGGAAGATGGTCGCTTCCTTGGAGAGGATCCGTCGTCTCTGATCGTCTAGTCTGCCGAGGATGTTGACATCCTTCAGAATCTGCTCGGTATTCACTGGAGTAGGCATGATGGTTATTCTTCCTCGAGGTTCAATCAAAGATCAATGAAGGAGGAGGAGACAGTGAGGTACTTGAACCAGCCTTTGGCTAAGAGAATGTGGCGCTCTTGATATATACGTCACGCCTCAGAGCTTGTCCAAAGCTGTCTGCTCACTACACGGCTACCGAGGACGATGGTACAGACAGTCTTCCGCCGTCATCGTCCCGCATCCGCACGCTCCCTGCCAGCTCGGCTCAGAGGAGGGCAGCCTGAGCTCACATGTTTGTGGAGAAAAATTGGGCCGAGGCCAATGAGATCGCGAACCGCAACCTTAATCACATGTAAAGAAAGTCGTTCGACCAGACATTCCAATTTGCTTCCGTCGCGGAAAGGGTAGAGCGGCGTGATGCTCCCATCAAATTGCTGAGATGAGCCCGATGCAGTGTGGTGAGGTTTCTGGCATCCGCATAGCCTCGTCAGAAACATATGTAGTCTGGCTCATTGCTCCGACATAACCGCACTTGCCGCGATATCGAATGAGAAGCTGTCTTGGCTCCAATACCACACCACATGTGTACCTGGATCGTCCATATTTGTTGATAGCATCCAGGAACACCTTTCTGGCAGCATCGTCCATTGGAACCGGTCGTGGTGGCCGATGCTGGGTCCTTGATCGGCATTGAGACCGCGCTGCCCGTGCCAGCCGGCAAAGATACCGTAGTCTCTGGCAAGGGTCTCGTCAAAATATTTCTACTCGGTCACACCACACTCGTCAAGCCAGATCTATTATCTAAAGTCCTTTGCTGTCGCGGCTCACACAACCAGCTTTGATACATTTGCTGAGCCTCAGGAACGAGGCTATAGCGCAGGATAGAGTTTGGGCCCGAGTTCCAGCATTCCAACCACCCGAAGAATTCTCGACGACCTCGGTTGACCTGAGAAAATTGATGTTATACTACTGCTGAAACGATCAAGATCCATATCACTCATGGCAATAACCGCGGTTTGAAAGAAGGTGGCGAGGTGCTAAGAGTTGGGTGGTCTTACCAGGGTGGACTCACCAAGGTGGTCTTCTAAGTTCTTGCATACCCACGACTTAGCGACTTCAACGAGAGGTGGTCGAATGCTTTCGTACGAGATCGAGCCTAATACGACTTCATGAAGAGACTTCAGCATCATTTCTGCCTCGTGGGCGGGACGCTGATGAAATCAAAGGCTTTCTGCACCATGTCGATGGACCTGAAAACTACGTGAACCAGGCTGCATACCAGCTTTATGCATGCCTCACCAAAGAAACGACTACCGTCAGACCAGACAGTAAGTGGCATGTAATTGCAAGCAGTCTCCAAGCAGCACCAGAGACGTATGGCAGAATCCCCATATCAGAGTAAGTCTAAAAGAGGTCAGAACTGTGCGTGCCATCACACCCCTCCCATAACGCTCTTTGGACAACGCATTGTGATCGTGGCCGGAAACGCAGGAGCAATTGCACTGCCAACGCCGCGCAAATTCGAAAGCAGAGTATATAGGCCACAGAATAGGCTTTCAACCGATTCTCTCAGGTCAAGTTGCGCCCCGCTCGTTAGTTGTAGCCCATTGCTTCTACCACAACTCATGCTCCTTCCACACATTCACGACCAGCGAGTGTCCCTCAACATGGAGCATGAGTTCGAGCCCTTTGTCGTCCCGGGTCTTTTCCTGATCCTGCGACAGTGCTCTTCGACGATGATCAAAACTTGGTTCACAATGGAGATTCTCTGTTGCGCCAAGGCGACACATTTGGCAGAATCTTGCTGTAAAGATTCATTCAGTTGAAAGATCATCTCACCGAAGCCCTGGCGAGTCTCATCCGATAGAGACTGGTACCATCCAAGCAGCCGCAGCAGCATATCCCTGTCTATTCACGAGAGATCGCAGGTGTAACTACTGTAGAGCGACGGCGCCAGATGGCACAGATCAGAAGCCGGAGCAAGTCTTTAGAGATTCCAGTGAGCAAGCATTGAGGCTAGATAATTTCTCGACACAAAAGGCGTTGCACTCCATCGAAGTACAGCACTGGAGTGTCCAAAGCGCAGGTATGCAAGCATGTGCTTAAACCGAGCACACGTTGGTGAAAATTGTTGAAAGATGCTGAAGATTTCTGACAGATTTTGAGAGATGCCGAAAGATGATAAGAGATATCAAGAGATATGCTGCCCTGTGAGCCTTGGTCGTCAACGTTTCTTGCTGAACAAGATTCAATTCCGAGATCTTCAGGCGCAGCATGTATGCATGACTTTCACGTGTTCCATCCCGCATATTGCCTCTGTGCAAGAGCGGCACTCAGACATGGGCTCAGGTAAGCATACTCCATACGCAAAAAGACATCTGGCTGAGTAGCAGTCTAAGTTCCTGTATGCTGAGCTTCGATGCCAAATGCCTCACGGCACTAAAGAGGCCGAGCAAGACCCGCTGGACATGAGCTTGCTCTTCGGGTCAAGCGTCGACGCTCTCCCCAAGGTCTCAAGATGAACGAGGAGCCAGGAGAACTCGCAAGTACTGCAGAAGACGAGCAGGCCGTGGCTCACTAATTCCACGTCGACGCAGAAGTGGAAACAGGTAGCTGAGAACATCTTGTTTTTGCTGGCTGGCGTGAGCAGGAAGCTGATATTCGTGATGGTGCTCTCACTGCTTCTGACCATCAGCTGCGGTGGCAGCTGGTCCAAAATGCTGAAGGAATTCTGAAACCTTTGCACGGACGAGACTATGATCTTCTACCCTTACCTACAAGGTTGGTCCGTAGAAGATTCCAAGCTTTGCGTGATATGCCATGTCCGGCACAAGAATTTAGCTTGATGAGTGGACCAGTGCTTTTTGGACTTTACTTGAGTGGTCTGTTCGGGAGGTGTAGGGGCCAAATGCAAGGGAATGTACTGGTTCTGATCATTGTCCTGTTCTTGATCGAGCATCACACTTAGGCGGATGTCCTTTTGCTCAAGCTAATGATTGCGCCTGATCTTTCACTGCGCATCTTGTTGCTACAATGTTGAAGTATGCATTTTCTGCGATAAGGGTCGATGGTGCAAAAGGATATAGTTCATGTTCGGTGCCAAAGCTCTGCCATACTTGTCTATCTGTCTTCATTCTCTTGCCCAGCATCAAGTGGACTCAGATCAAGCGTCCGACCACGCGGTATTGTTGATGTTGATTGACAGCTCGAATCTAGGGTACGAAGCTCGTACCAGAGCATGTCATTCGAGCAATCGACGTCGACGAAGTGCGAGGAAAGGCGAGCTGGCCAGTGCCTTTACCAGATGGCTGCACGCCAGACATCTGCAGGACATCGCCGAGGAGACTTAAAATAGTCCGTCTAGTTTTCGTACTGCATATCAATGCAGCTGTAGGTCAATAAGGTTCTGCTTTTATTTCGAGTCCTCTCTGCAACTTTTCTGCAATCACAGTTCTACTTCATCAAATTTCCCATCTTCTCCAGGAGTCTGCGGTGCTTTGCTTGCGCTTGGTCCAGGCTCATCATCAGACTCTTCGTCACGGCTCCTGGCTTTCTCCGGGTCTTCTGCTTCGTGATCTTCCTCTTCGGAGTCCTCCTCCTCGGAGTCTGCGCCATCCACCGGCTTGGCAGAGGTGAAGTTTCCTTGGGCGTCCTGCTCTGGATCAGGTTCTTCGGGAGACTTGGGCGGCGGCTGAGGCGTGCTCTGAGCAGCAGCAGTCGCAGCTGCACCGCTCTCTTCGCCACGAGAGTAGGTGGGTCGCTCTGGAGTAGGCGGCGTATGCTCGATTCGAGGACTATCCCGCATTGGCACGTTCGCACTCGAGACACTACCTCGCTGTTGATGCGTGCTAGGTCCCATTTGTCGCAATTTAGGATCGGCATCCAAATAGTATCCTCGAACACCCACAATTCTGCCTTCCCGCTCACAACCTTTGACCCAGTCAGGCACCACTACTGGAACGTTCATCTCCACAGCCTTTTCCCATGCCTGGCCGCGGGGCTCAGTGCACACAAAGTGGGTGGTATCTATCCGTACAGTGTCTATAATCTTCGCGCCAATCTTGTTTACTGTCTCGGCCAAACTCTCCTTCAGCTGGCCTGGCATTATGCCTGGCGTGATAGTAATTCCATGTAGATCCGTCATTTTGTGCGTCTTGATCGCGACCTTCTCAGAGCTGTACTGGCCAGCGCTGGTGCGTAAGACCAGGTGGAATGTGTACTCGGTGTCTAGCGCCAGACCACTGATCTTGGTGCTCAACTTGTCTCGTGGAATGTTGCCCGCCTTGGTGCCATTGCGATATAGACTTAGACTGCGAAATTCAGCTGTAGCAAGTTCGACTGGATCCCATTCTAGCACTATGCTCGTTTGCGTGGCATTGCGACAGCGAAGGACTGGTGGTGATGGCGATTTAGATCCAAATGTCGAGAAGATCTCTGACTGGAGAGCTGAGAACTTTTGGTCGGCAATCGATTCTGCCTCTTGATTCCTTGCGACATTGATATCGACGATGCTGCCGGACTGGATGTCGGAGGGGAGGAGAATCGATGGGAACTCGATCTGGAATGAGAGCGCGTGAGTATAACAGCTGGCCAAAGCAATTCATTGAATCTCTATGCTCACCAGACGTTTGTCCTCGGTCAAGAGGACTGCCACTCCAGCATCGACCTTTCCTACCGTGAGCGACACCAACATCTTGTTTTCCTGTAACGAGAGTTTCCAATGTAAAGTCAATGGCGACCTACGTTCGAGTTCACGCGAACGCGCTTGGCTTGTGGAGAGGACCTGCCTCCGAGCCAATGAACGAATGAAGACAACTTGCTATCACATGCTGGTGCTAATCATGGGTCATTTTCTCATTCTCTGCTATGAATTCCTATCTGCATAATAGGCGTCCGTATAGTCCAATGGGTTTCGACAGCCATCCTCACGCACTTCGCTGCCTCGCAATACTCTATCACGGCTCCACCCAGCGATCGGGCATGTACTGTTTCCTCAACACGACTCTTACACAAACCTCAGCTATAGTTGTTCTACTGGAACCGTGCTTGTCACCAAAGAAACTCTACCCGAGCTACTATACACACTCGAACTGCGCGTGAGAGAGACCAAAGCTACAGTGTTCGGTAGCTTATGCTGAATGGCAGTATTGAGCTTCATCATAAGGACCTAGAAGCGCAAGATGCGAAGGTCAGCTTGACTTCCAACACAAAAAGATCTCATATGCGAGCGTCCAGGCAGCACTGCTGTGTCCGATATTATAGCCTCAGCTTTCCTCGCTCAATGGAACCATGCCTTGCAGACAAGGGCATGCTGAGGTTCAGAGCAGGACGCGCAGCACAGAGGCTCCCAGGTATAGTCACGCGATCCACTCGGCTCTAGCTCTCCTGTCCTGGAGGAATACACTCAGTTGACAGGCCAGGTATCAAGCCGAGTATCCTCCTCTCTGGATAGTTTCAAAAGGAGGCTTTGAAGGCACCCGGTCACGGTCAAATTTGCAGTAATGAAGCCAAATTGTGTTGTAGTCTCTTTCGAGAACTGCCTGTATGCCTCTTCAATTAAGTGTCGCATCTCGCGCTACCCATTTATAATGTAGCGTATGTGCATGAACCTGCTCTGCAGCGAGACTCATGAGTGGTATTTTGTGCCTCCCAAGTTTTGCATCCATGCTCTTTACGCTTTCAATCTTGAGGTGTGCATTAAAGCTTCATCCTGAGCCTCAGTCGGTTGCAATTTGGATCGAGGACGACGCGAGGAGCTTTTGATGGTCGGTGAGATGCTGCCAATGTGGCTATTGCAGCTTCAGGGCTCTTGCTTGATCATAGACCGTCTCTTGCTGCGTGGGCGTCCCAAGTCTAGAAGTCAGTCCGGTGTGCTTCCAGCGAAGAAGTTTGCTCGAGCATTTTTGTGTATTGCCTTGTATATGACAAGCACTGAGGCTTGGTGGAGCAGGTTGCAATGCTTATGGAGAAGGAGCGGACCTGAGCCCGGACGATGTGACAAAGAAGCCAAGAGGTTGCATTCTGATCGACAGCGATCAACAGGCACCGATAACTTCACGTTGATTCTTCTCTTCAATATTCCTCTGCATTCACCACTGAAGAGCTGAATATGCTGGAAAATGGTTGACTATATGGATGTTCGAAGATCACTGACGTCGAGGCTGGCGTTGGGCGTTCTGCAACACGGCGCCTTCAAAGACACCTTCGCAAGGTGGCTGCAACAGGAACCATTGGTCTCTTCACTTCTAAGATTCTTTACTGCTAACCTTCCCAGCGCCAGGAAGCCGCCTTCTGATCTCACTACACCATCCGTTTGAATAACATCAAGGTATTCAGTGTAGCTGATGGGTGCATCTTCATCGACGACCTACGCCATGGCATCTTCCGAATGCTGCTCTCAAGCTATCGCAATCATCCGCGGCTACTTCCATTCCTGATAGTCACGCTGCTGGATAACATTCTCCGATTCTACCTGAAGTCGGATTGGATATCATGCCGAGCCGCTTAAGAGGGTTGCAACTTGATGTTGCGCTTCCTCGAATTGGCCAACCTGTCACCATGGATCTCATAGAAGACCATTCTGGAAACACGAAAAGGGCCGCATTCGGTCGCTCATCACTGTCATGCCCCAATGCAGTCGATGCATGAGCTTGTCCAAGGCTCCTTCAGCTATCTTCTGGACCTAAGGAGCAAGCCTTCATCTCGGATCCAAGATATGGTTCAGGTGATGGAGCAAGAATGTGCCATGAGGGATCACGCCATGAGTGGCTATCCATGTCAAGGAGTGCATACTCCCTTGAGCTGGCTCGCACCTATTCGACGTGAAGCGGCACCGGAAGGGTATACCGCAACGGCGAGAGGAGTTTGGCTGTACCAGACATGCACGTGGCTATTCTCCTAGCGCTGGGACGAGTCAGATGAGCAATGGCAGAGCGTCAAGTCGTGCCGCGAAGTTTGGTGAGAGGGGAAGATTAACGTGAAAGCCTACCGGCCACTCCGTCTGCAGGCGCTCGATTTGGGTGTTTAGGTTGAGCGCTGGGCTTGGAGCTGGCGTGGTAGTCACTGCTCAAGGCAGGATGGTGGCGTGGAATGTGCCGGCTCTAAACCGGATGTTCGATTTTGGATTCTCTCCGCGAGGTAGGCCAATAGCGCAGTGTGCTGTATAGAAGACGCACATGATCTCTTGACTGTAGGGCTTTGTCAAATGGCAAGCCGAAAGATAGTGCTAGTCAAAGTTGCTAAAATGTATGCGATGTGCGATGATGGCATCTGGGTGAGGGCTCGGGCAGATGTGCTCGAAGTCTAGACGCTCGGGACCGAGAAGGAGCGTGACTCCTTCAGGTATCCAGACTAGAATCTCCGTTGCGCTTCCCTGACAGCAACGTAGAACATGATCACGACGATATCGGCTTCCACGTGGGTCAAAGGTGGCGTGAGCGATGAGTGCCGATGCGATCTTGACATGTCCTTCGTATAGAGCGCCGCCTGAAGAACGAGACTCCAGTCAAGCACAGCTCACGAAAGCGACCTGAAACTCCTTCCAGCTACCCCAGAAAAGGCAATCTGGCTTATACACCTTCCAAAAGCGACTGCAGCAAAAGCTCGTTCTAGTCACTCCGGGGAATGTGGTCGTGCATGCGAGGTTGGCGGGACCTGATCAAGGTCAACTTCAGCAGGTTAACTTTTAAGCTTCAAGCAAAGCAATCTCGGGCACAGCTCCTTTTCCGAGAAGGCGTGAAAGATGGCGGCCACGCGACAATCGTGACTTGCACATTCTAGCGCGCGCCAACCGAACAACACTGCAGCGCCCAGTCTACGCCGCTGGAAAACTGCTATAGACAGAGTTTGACATTGCGCCAAACTGGAGATAGCTGAATCTAGATGAACAGCAACACGCGAATGTCGTGTTTTGTTATCTTGCCAACCTCAAGGAAGTTGTTGTCTCTGCAGCGATGACCATCGGTAACGATGGGTCTGAACATTGCAGCGAAGAAGTGCCTCATTGGCTCGCGCGAGTAGCTGTTGGAGCTGCTCCAGCTGCAGCCCGCTGACATGCAGGTGTAGAAATAGAGCATTGTTTCAAGAAAGCACCCTGGTTTGTTGTGCAAAGGCTCAGGGAACCATAATTCGCGGTGATGGTCTGCTTGACGAATCGCACGCCATCAGAATTGTACAACGCATTGCAAAGTTCGTCTGCAAGTCATGGACAAAGGCCAGCAAACCTCTACTGTTCCAGAGCGGTGGGATAGTCGCAAATTGAGTTCGGCCAGACCTTGACGCTTGAAGCTGTGGCCAGCTCGATCACCCCTGATCTCGCGTGCAGCGTGAAAGCCAAAATGTGGAGTTGATTCCATCGGCCATTCTCATGGGTCGCAAGGAGCTGCAAGCATGATGATGCCTTCACAGTGTCGAAGCATGGAGTCGACACCTCTATTTTACCTTGTACATACAGCTTTGCACATTAGCGTTCGGACGCCCCGACGTCAAGTTCAAATTGATCCTCGCGTACCGACGTTGTGCAGTTGTCGAAAAGACTGGCGCATCGGAAGGCTTCGAAACGTCGCGACGGCGGCTAGAACATCCATCTCACAGAGAGCAAGATCGAGTCGGCGCGGACTGCTTTCCCGCAAAAGACAAAGCGGAAATGGCGCTGCAGAGGACGGCGCTAAAGCAAGTGCCAGGGAGGGAACGGCGGACCGAGTCGTGCGCTCGAAAATGTCTGGAGCTCAACTCGGCAGAGATTCGCTTAGCTGTCCTGATGATTGGTGCGATGGCTTTCGCTTCAAGATCAGTTCGACAAGCTAATGAATCCTGCAAATATTGGACCGGTGGAGTTCGGCCTGACTGAGAAGGCAGCGCGAAGTCGTCGAGCGGGATTCGTGTATGTTGTGTTCAGGACAGTCCCAGCGGCGGCTACGTGCTGAAATACAGCAGTTTTGACAGTCGCTGGGTGAAACGAACCAGCTTCGTCGACCAACAGACCCCAGAGCGGGAGCTGGAAGCCACAACCGAGGTTTGGTGCTTGCGGTGAGCGCCATCGCATGGATGGCTGCTTCGTGATCTCCAGCGTGTCTGGTGGGCTAGCGCAGAGACGAGAATCCTTGAGACCTTGACAGCAACCTAATTCGGCTGCGAAAACAAGATGTCTTGCTCTCCGCGCCAGCACCGAGCGCATCCGCGGCGGACAAGGCTCGATCACTTTCAAGGGAAATTTTGGCGACTCCTGTCCGTTTCACGATGACCACACGCCTGCACACTCCAACAAATCGAGCTGTCACTGCAATTGAATCAGTTGTACGAAGGAGCGAGGGCCAACGTCGTCTTCTAATGCAATAGACCTTGGTGGGAAGCTGGGCAACAGAAACACCCAAACTCTGCATAATCCGCACGTGGCATCCAGACCAAGGAGCTCCGGCGTGAGCCACGCTCCAATTTCAAGCTACGCTGATCCGGGAGGCAGCCGAGGATACTTGCAGAGTCTATCTTTGTCGTGCAGCTGGGTCGTCGTCTCGATTGCTCACAAACACCCCTGCTGCCTGCCGCATGATGTCTTCCGCGCCGTGATTCGGTCGCCGTGTTGTGATCGAAGATGAAGCGCACGCGAGATGAGGCACCGGTATGGGGGCCGGAAGCGCGTGAGCAGGAGAGATGAGCTGTTCACAACAAGCAGCAGTCTTTGCCAGCACAAAAGGACTGTGACTATTGGCACAGTTGTCTTGCTAAGCATTGGATGTCAAGGTTGGCCTGGTCTGCTCCGAATCGATTGCGATCCGGCCATCTGCATACTCGCCAGCTAAAGCTTCAACTGTGCGCGTATTGTTGTCATGTCATGGTTGTCTGTCCAGTCAAGCAGTGGTCATCAGGCCTGCTGCTCGCTAATTTATCGTACAGTGCCTTTGTCGCGTTCTTCCAGCGAAGACCGCGAGAATGTCTCAGATGCATTGCGCGATCCAGGCGTTTGCCCTTAAGCCAACCGCAGCCATGAGCGACTAGCTGGCGCGATGATGAGGTGAGTTGCCTCAGAACCTTGGGCCAGCAGGCGTGGTCTGCTCTGCTGTTGTGGCGGGCGCACGTAGGAACGCTTGGTCGACCCAAAGAGTATCCTCCAACTCGGGATTGCAGGGACTAGGCTCTCAGACGCGAAACACTAACTAATGCCCAATCGCTGCAGGCTTGCTGACAGGGATTAGCGGCACGGAAAGAACATCCAGTGTGATGAACAAAGGCATATCGCTTGCATGTGGCCGCTTTGTTGTCCGTGTGGGCTCTCATTTCCTGAATGGGTGAGCATCTCAGCGCGGCGTTTCAAATACTGTGCTGCGATGCTGCGTGCTCCGCGACAGAGCAGTGGCCGTTCCACGCAGCAGGCATTCACTCACCTGCATCGGCTTCAGACACCAGAGATGATAGCCACTCTGGGGAGCAGAAGCCCTACAGACAGATGAGATGAGGCCCAGACGCACACACCACGCGTCGCACACTTCGCACCGGCGTCCGCTGTCTCGCGCTGTCTTTCATCGTTATCAAGCCTCGCTACCCATTCTGGATTTTGGGTAGACGGGAAGGTGGTCACTGCTTCAGCATGGACACTAGCCGATCCAGATTTCTGCAACGCGAACGTTAGTGGCCTGTGAGCCACGCTAAGCTCCCTCTCTCCCTACTAGTCGTAGTCCTCTGTACATATACGTACGCCCGCAGGACCAAGGGCTGCTGAAGGCTGGACCGTCCGGACGCCATCAGCAGCCTTTTTACGCTTAAACAAAGAGGATCGCCACGCCCACATCTCAAAGGGCCCGCAGACCGTGACTGCAACTTCACCTCGTGGCATTCGCTTTCCGTCTGGAGATCTGTACCACGCCCTCTTGGTGGTCGTCGACGTCGAAAGTTCCAATAACGACTACCACGACCGTCGCTGACGTTCACTGTCGCAGCTTCAGTGCCCTAGATCAACTTGGACCCATTCCATCCTGCCCTGCCTTTGCTGGAGACCCTCGGACATTTTCCTCCCACAAAGGATCAGAATAATATCAGTCGCAATCTACCCTTGTGCAACCAGGGTGTAACGCAGCATCTGCACGACCACACTTCTGGGTCGACAGAGATCTCGCCTTCCCGGTCCACGGGCGACCAGGCGGTCCGATTGCACGATATAGCACTGTAAGCCCAATCTCCCAGGTCTTGGACTCTGGTAACGCCGAACTCCTGCTGAGTGCTTTCTAGACGACTTTTGGATTTTCCTGCAGCATTGTGCGTCACCTGCGACCGTATCGGCACGCACTCGACCCCAGCTCGAGCATTCTCTTTCGCCGCCCAAGGCGCTCTGATACCAGCGACTCGGTGTCTGGCTTGAGTACAAAGCCTGCTCGTACCCAGCTGTTCGGATCCTGCATCGTTCACAAGCAATCGACAACCATCGATCGCTACAACAAGTCCATCGTTGGCAACAGTCTATCTACCTCCATAAGCCGCTTCAATAAGCCGCTCTAACCGCCCTCCGTGGCTTTCACTCGCTCTCCACCGGGTGATTCCTGGCACGCTGAGAAGTTCTCTGCGGCTTCCTTCGCATCTTCGTTCGTCACTCCTCTGCCAACTCCACCTGCAGATTACCAGCCTCTCGGCTTCGTCGATCGTCGAACCGCAAACGTGGCTGCAGCAGTAGCGTACCCTCCTTCAATGGGACCTGGACAGGACCCTATGGGCGCTCCAACCAGCTTTACAGCCCGGAGACCAAACGCTCACAACCTTCCAGCCTTTGAGCTACCACCACCACCGGTTCAGCTTTCGCAACATCAGAAGTACGCATCCTACAGTCACCCAGCTCCTGCGACCACTCTGACTAGCGTTGGTAACTTGTTGACACCTCCAAGTAACGGTTCGACCGACGGCATCAGTCCGGCTTCAAGCAACCCTCTGCCTAGCAGCGGCGCGGTTCAGCCTTTTACGCCCAACGGAAGTGGAATGTGGCCACCATCAACGACCAGCAGCTCATCATACGGATACTCATCTGCTGGCAGCGCTCCACATTTCTCTGGACAGGGCCGAGGGCTTTTCTCACCGTCTCTGAACTCGATCGTACGCGGAAGCAATTCGCCCACTGCTAGCGAAGCTTTGCCGCCACCTCCATACGACATGCAGAGCTCTTATGCGTCTTCCATGCCAATGTCGGCGCCAGCCGCGCCAGCACATCAACACATGATGGTTTCTGCTCCAGTGAGCCAACCATCGCCAGTGCACAGCCAAGAATCATTTGCCAGACCCCCGCCCACGCCAACGACTTCATACTACTCGCAGCAGTCATCGACTCCACAACAGGGGAGCTTTTCTTACTCTACTGGCCCATCTCCAATCGCGCAAAGCCCAATCAGCGCAGGTGGGCCACTCGGAAAGATGTCACCTGTCAACCAACAAGGCTCAGTGCCATCCATCCATCAACAGCAGCCACAGCAGGCGTACGCCCAGCACCGCCCTTACAGCTATCCAATGCCAGGACCAGGACCAGTGCTCTCCAACGTTCACAACCCGTCAATGGTCGGGGGCATGCCTCATGGCATGGTCCCACACTTCAACAGCGGACACGCAGCACAGATGCACCACCTCTACGGCCAACACCCCCCGAATCCACAAAACGACAGACCGTTCAGATGCGATCAGTGCCCACAGAGCTTCAATAGAAATCATGATCTCAAACGACACAAGCGCATTCATTTGGCCGTCAAGCCTTTCCCCTGCGGTCATTGCGATAAGAGCTTCTCGCGTAAGGACGCGCTTAAGGTGAGTTCAGTGTCGATTGCAAAGCTTTTACCTACAAGTACTAACACTTTACGCAGCGACACGTTCTAGTCAAAGGTTGCGGCAAAGCAGGTGGCGCCTCGGCGGAAGTCAAGGAGCTTGACGGTTCGCAGTCACCCGAAACCAAAAGCGAGAGCGTGGGACATAGTCCCGTAATCTCGGCTCACGCGTAGTTTTACTACGCGTTCTTTGCTTCTACACTGTTTGACGATACCCTTCTTTGGCATTGTATAACTTGAGTACGAATTATTACGTTAGCGTTACGAATGGGATGGCCAAAACGAGCGAGCAGCCGGGTGCACAAGAGGAGTTATTATTGTTCGGAAACATCTGGAAACAGTCCATTGGAATCAGGACGTCGCGAATGAATGACGGATTTGTGTGTTACAGGGATGGATGTAAAGCGACGCCTAGCGAAGCGTGTACGCGAGAGGAATTGTATGCAGGACGTGGACTGAACTCTTCACAATGAGCGACAGTAGCTTGTGCAGCACCAGGCATAGCGAACAGCATGAATCAACCAGCAATACCATTATGATCAATCACAATCCAGAATTCATTGATTGGCTCTATCTGCATCACTTTACATGCAACGTCGTCAATAGCGATCGATCATGATCCACGATGAAGATGTTCGTGCGTTGCAGTATGCCGCAATGATCTGCCGCCTGGCGAGTTGCGATGAGCAGGACTTCGTCTAGCCTCGCCTCGCCTCGCCCAGAATCACAACGTTCCCTGTCCACCCATCGGCGGCATTCGGTGTGTCTCCCTTTCATCAAAAGATCGGTGACGACCGAGCATTGCCGAACAATGATGAACAAAAGATGCGAATCCAATCATTTCCGGCCAAGTGCGAGGCTCGACCGGAAATACAGCTCCGCGATTCCTGACCCTCGTGTTTCGTTCTTTTTGACCAGCATGAGAGCAACTTCTCAAAGGAGAAATGGTCTCACAGTCAATCAATTGCGAGGCCAGCGTCCTGGTCGATCAGGAACATCGTTCGTGGTGGATCTGTCCCCATTGTGAGAGGTGCATATAAAGCTTGCCACTCTTGCATGGATCTTCAGCTTGGCTCCCACGCTGTCGGGTACCATTCGCACCATGCCTGGCAAGCTGCAGACGTGGTACCTTCCACCAGCCAGGTACGCAAATGTGTCGCAACGGATACGTGCAGAGCGTGAGGCGCACTTCTGTGCGAGCACAGCAGCGATTGTCTCTTCTTTCAGGCCTCAATCACTGTTACCTACAATAGGATCTGTCCTACACCGGACGATAGCGGCTGCCTTTTCGAGCTCGAGCAAATTCGCGAAGAGACCACAGATGTAGAAGAGATCGGTGTAGGCAGGGACGTGACCAGACGCGTTTGAGCTGTTCACGTATGGCCAGCGTGAGCTATTCAGTGCCCGGTCGTGCAGAAGACAAGACGTGCCTCGTGTAGAAGAGGAAGATGAGGAGTCAAGGAGAGAAATGAATTTCTGTGTGATCGTGGTCTCGAGACTCCGAAGCGCGATTGCAGGATACCCCTTCAGTGATGCCAGAGGCTCGCAATAGTCTACTAGCATCGTGCTGAGAAGCTCCGCAGGCATAAAGGGCGAATTGAAGAGGTCAAGCATTGCTGCAACCAGGTGCGATGGTTGATCTCCGCATGACCACAGGAGAGCTGTATGGATATGATGGAGAGGAAAGAAGGTCGATGCATTCGGCCAGCTGAATGGCCGCAGCAATTTTGTAGGTGTTTTTGTAGGTTCTCGCCTCTCGCTTGATGCTGTTGACTGTCATATTGCCAGGTTCGGGCTGCATCGTGCGCCCATACCGCGCGAGACTCTATGGATACTGGCATAGTCGGTGCGCCAGTAGGACTCTAAACGCATAGTGTGCACGTCTATAGTTGTAGATGTCTTGCGTGCTCGAAGAAGTCGCTTCTCAAGATCGCTCAGTCGCTCGGATGAAGCCGAAGCACATTCCATTCGGCCTCCTGTGCTGGCAAGTCCAAACAAATCCACCTTCATTCCCCAGCAGAATCCTCTTCCAAGCGCGCTCCATTGGACAGGAAGGTTGCCATCAATCTCGAGTCTGTGTTTCGCCTGCCGTGAGCATTCAATTCACTGGCACACATTCGTTTGAACTTTCCTTCCATCAGCATCAACAACACCTCCCGGGAAACCACGGTGACTTCAGTAGCTCCATCTTGCATCTGCATCTACCAACCGCAGCAGCTGAGAACCGCGCCTGTCGAGCAGACTCGCATCGTCCGCTCCGCTGCCAGAGAGCATAGCTCGTGGGTTTGCCATCGCCGCAGGCTGTCCTCTCGCTTCGCTTCAGCGCCCCGCCCGCTGAGGGCTGTCACTTTCGACGACATATTCATTGATCGAAGCACGAAACTGACGCGCCTCGTCTTAGAGGCACAAAGCGCGAACCCAGCTGGAAATCGAGAGATTTGGATAGCACGTGAGACATACACAAACAGCATTCACATCCACGCACAGCAGCACATACGGAATAGAACTTGGCGGCATCTCCAGACGCATAGCTTTGCGCGTATGCAGCCATTCCACCCTGTCTGACACATGGCCGAGCGGTATCGAAGCAGCCGGTCCGCGGCCAGAAGACAGCCCTTGACTGAGCTGAAGAACAAGGCCAACACGCCGCCGGTCTCCCAGCAGCAGGCGCGCCATTCGAAGCTTGACACCTCGTCACATCCAAGTCTTCCACACAATGAGTCCTTGGAGGCAAATGGCACCTTGACGGTTCGTAGCCATGAGCGGCCCTACTCACCGGAGAACAAGCGCGTCTCGCAGATCGCCAGCGAGTACGAACGCGATTCGAAACGCAACTCAGCCATCTCGACGACTTCGACGAATGCATCAACGCGTAAGCGGAAGGCCTTCATCGGCCACTGGCAACTTGGCAAGACAATCGGTAAAGGCGGCTGTTCCCGAGTCCGTATCGTTCGACATAGATACAGAGACCAATTGGGCGCGGTAAAGATCATCACGAGGTCGACGGCCGAAAGCACGCGTGCTCAAAGTCTGGCTAATCTCATCGAGAGCACGAAAGGCTCCTCTGCCGTGTCGCCTGCTGGATATAAGCCGATTCCATACGGCTTAGAGCGGGAAATTGCGGTCATGAAGCTTCTAGAGCATCCAAATATCGTCCGCTTGTATGATGTATGGGAGAATCGTAACGAATTGTAAGCTTCGGGTCCCATTATGCCCAGTACTTTCGCTGACATTTGCGATGCAGATACTTGATCATGGAATTTGTCGACGGTGGTGAACTCTTCCACTACGTTGACGAGAGGAAAGGTCTGCCAGAGGACGAGACCGTTCTCATCTTTCGACAAATCGTCTCAGCCCTCCTGTACTGTCACAGGCTACTTATCTGTCATCGCGATCTCAAACCAGAGAATATTCTGCTCAATAAGCAAGACTTGACTGTGAAGCTCATCGACTTTGGCATGGCTGCATTGCAGCCGCAAGGCCGGCTTCTCAGCACACCCTGCGGTAGCCCTCATTACGCTGCTCCAGAGGTCGTGAGCAGCAAGCAATATGATGGGCACCAGGCCGATGTATGGAGTTGCGGCGTCATTCTCTATGTGATGCTTACTGGCACCACTCCATACAATTATGATGCCAGCGGAGAAATCAAGGGACTATTCCGTGACATCACAGCAGCGAACTATTACATGCCCGAAGGCCTCAGCCATGAAGCCAGAGATCTCATCAGGAGAATATTTGTGCCCAATCCTAAGAAGCGAATCACAATGGATGAGGTTTGGGACCATCCTCTGCTCCACAAATACGATCGAAACTTTGGCTTCACTGGTGAGTATGGCACAAAGGAGGCAGCAGTCGGCGATCCACCAAAACTTGATGAATGGCGCGTACATCGAATACAGGACATTGATCGCGAGATCTTGCGCAACATGCGAACCCTTTGGCACAGCGAGCCGGAGCAGAGTCTGATCCAGAAACTGCTTAACAATGAGTACAACCAAGAAAAGCTATTTTATGCTGCCCTGATCAAGCATCGCGAGGAGAATTTGGAAAATTACATTGGTGAGCCTGACGATATTAGCTACTCGGCAAGCGACTACCACCACAGCCATCCGCTTAGAGGTGATGATGCACCTCCTCTACCGACAGCCGCCCAACGCTCTGAGTCCAAGTACTCGATCATGAACGATGAGCATCTACGACCGAGTCACAGCTTTGTCGCACCACCACCATCTGTCAGCAGCTATGATCCATACAGAGCTTCGAGAGATCCAATCGTGAACTCCAATGGCGAGTATGTAAACATCAAGGTCCATCGTACTGCAACCAGCAGCACAAGGAGGGCAAGTGTGGGCCGTAATCTGCGACATCCTAACTCTACGCGGATCGAGACTCTGAAGCATGCTCATCGCCGTCAGTCAGTCAATGCATCCTCATCGAGCTTGCCTCGTTCTGGGAGGAGCAGATCTACATTGCCACGGTCGTCGATGTCGCGGCATTCTTTGACGAGCACACTGCTGCCCAGCAGTCCACCGGTCCCCATCACTATGCGCCCGTCAGACGTTCACAAGCGTGGAGTCAGCTTTGGTCATATACGTCGGGTCTCGACTGCCAGCGCTTTGACATCACAAATGTCGTCAACCAACGCATCGACGCCAGCCACGCCAAGCTTGCCCGTCCATCTGCGCGATCATCAAGCCAGAGTCAAGGCTCAAGCTAGACATTATGCAGAGGATAGCCCTACAGCTCATGTGGACCAGCCTATCAAATCGCGCAAAGAGCGGTCGAACAAGCTGGAGACGCCTCGCATCAAGGTCCGAAAGCCTGTCGATACTCCTGGCGATCATATGCGCAGCCAGATTCGAAAGCACAGCGCCGAGCTGGAGAAAGCTTGCGAGGAGGCTTTCTTCCGAGACTCGTACAATTCAAGCACTACGGCTAGGACTTCTCTCACCGACAAGCCTTCGCCTTATGACACTCCTCCTTCGTCTATCGCAGCCCAGCCGTCAGACACTACGCCAGGGCTGCCTTCGGCGACGAAACCAACCCCACGGCCGCTACCGAATACGCCCAAGGATACTCCTAACTCGTACTTGACACGGACTCTGGAAGAAACGAAGCATAAACTGGCCACTTACAGGGGCAGCGGCGAAGATAATACCGCTAGGATTGAGGAGGTCATGAAAATGCTCGACAACATCATGCCCACAGCTGGCCCGGGTTCCGAGAGGCGGATAGTATCTGCACCGGAAGCAGCCAAGCAGTCAGAACCAAACGGCTTCTTGCCAATAATTTCGGAAGAAAGCAGCGATCCGCGAAGCAGCAAAGAAGGCAACTGGCATCGTAGTGTGACAGCTCCAGTGGCTAAAGAGAGGAACCCGGAGGATCACACCATTCGTGTTGTTCCACCATCGTCTCCTGGTACCGTGGCTCCTTTGAATGTTCGCAAACGCAGCAGCGGCAATCAGCTCAACAAGAACGTCCAGAGAAGACCCACGACAAAAGCGTCGAGCGACACACTTCGTCGCAAACACGCAGTCGCCGCCGACGTCTCCGCATTGGAGTCCATTGATGAAGATACAACCTTGACCACGCCCACGTTAGTACGAAAGAAACGCTCAGGCTGGTTCGGGAGGATCAAGAGGGATGTGGAGGAGGATGTGCACCCAGGTCGCCCGACTTCAAAAGCTGCTAGGTCCATACTCACCACAAGCGATGAGACCGATGCTAGACGACTCTCGACACTTCTCACCAAGGACTCGCCCAACAGCAAATCGTTGCCCGATGAGCCCCCGCTCTCAGCACAATCAAGCGAGTTCCCGATCCGCAAGCACCGTTTCGGAAACAGCAAGAAGGGTTTTTCGAAATGGCTTGGACGTATGGGTCGAGAAAGGGGCGAGGATACCACAATGATCACAGAGCCTGGTAAGCTTCCTATCGTGGCGTATCATGCCTCTGACATGCTAATTCCTACAGACACCACTACCATGCTTACGAATCAATCTTTGGACTCGTTGTTCTCATCTACATCTCCAGCACCTTCTAGCAATGACAGTCCGCCGACTGCGGGACCAGAGCGATCCTGGTTCGCTCGCTTCTTCAACATCAAGCCTGTGGTGGACGTACTCTGCTTCACCATACCAAGAGGTCGTGCTCGACAGGAGCTGGTCGTGCTCTTTAAGGAGTGGCAGCGACACGGTATACGCGACCTTGAGTACTCTCGAGAGACGAATACCATCACAGCTCGTGTTGACAAGGTCAACACTCTCAACATCAAGCCTGTCACTTTCCGTGTGGAACTATTCATAGTACTGGAGCGCGGTCAGAAAGTCGGGCTCTCGATTGCGCGTTTCGTTCAGGTCAAAGGCGCCGCTTCGGGCTTCCGACAAGTTTTGGATGTCGTCGACGGCGTAATGAGATCAAGAGGTTGGCTGGTGGAGGATGAGGAGAAGTGGAGAGCGTTGACTGAGGTCGTCAGTGGCTACTGATTGGTGTGATCATGTCTACTCTACGGCGTCATGTTCTGAAGCATACTTTGGGGCTTTCTTGTCCTTGCTTCAGGCTCAGTCACTCTGGACATTGAACTGGTTGGACAAAGCCGTGTCACTACACTATACATGGCATACAATTTCTTGGAATCGAGTTCGTTCTGCAGACATAGCTGCTTTGAGGGATGCACAGATTCGAAGGATTTTGGCAATGGTTGTGCAGTCATTGTGTATTCAAAGAAGAAAAGTAATGCATAATGGAAATGTTGTATGGAAAGGACGCAATGCTTGCTCGATCTCTGCTTCAGTACTCGAAGTCGTGACTTGAGAATCTGACGGTAACCTCTATCGATGCAGCGAAGTGACGCGGGCCTTGCCAATTGTGATGAAAATGTCCTGTTCAAAGCCAGGGCAAGCAATCCTGTCATGTGCTCGCCAAGGCTTAAGGTGCTTGGTGGTCGTCCCGGACAACCGGGCCGTGGAGCTTGAGCCGCTTGCTTGTACACAGCAAAACTTCAACGTCATATCGGCAGAGCACACACCAATCTCCCATATCTCGCCAATCGTGGTGACCGGGTCTCGTGGACGGCCTACCCTTGACCACATCTTCGCGCTACTACATACTACAACCGCAGACATCGAAAGGTCATCCGCGCAACAATAATAATGGCACGGCGCAGCTCAGCGCGCCTTGCAAACCGCAAGTCAACAACACCAAAGCGCGTGTCGCTGTCCCACGATGCTCCCGTCACTCGCACTCCACGCACAGTGCCAGCGAAGCTATCGTCGCTG